>JAQIXA010004180.1:0-11945 GCA_034699045.1 Nanhermannia cf. coronata Gr-Ori-00579 | reverse complement strand
ACCTTCGGGGTCAATGACCTAGGCCATCTTGTAGTACTCGTTGAGACCTTTCTAATGATGTGTTAGATTAGTCTCTAGCTCTTCTAGAAGCTGAGATATGAATTTTTTAAGATTTCAGAAATTGACCTTTGACCTCAATTATCTCGGGAACGGGTTGAGTGCCGAACAAAATCTTTTCAGATTCAGAACCAGCATAAAAAACTGAGTCGATTGGTTATCTCGGATTTCAAGATCTCCCAGGTGGCGTTAAAAAATCTCACCCCTTGTTGTTTATATTATTATTATTATATTATACCTTTATAATATTCTTTTGAAACATTGAAAAAGCAGAATGCAAAATAAATAGGTAGCTTATTATGTAGGTACTTTGAAAATTTACTTATTTATATGATATATCCATGAATTATTCATGAAGATAAAACTGATTATAGATATATGTAGATTACCATTTTAATCACATTATCTTTTCATAAAGGAAATAGATATAGAAAAGTTAGATCCCCGAGGTCGGACCAGTTTATGTTTATCTGTAACTCTTGGACATGTAGAATCAAGTCGTATTCTTCTAAAATTTGGTGCTAATGGTAAATATCAAAATTATACTTTTAACTATCTACTTAATGATATTACAATTAGAATACTACCTAATTTTATTCTCTTTTCTTAGCCCAATTTGAGCATTCTTCAGGGTGGAATATTGTGCAAGAATCAGTATGTGGAGGAAATCCTGAATTATTAAAAATTGTTTTAGAAAATCGTGATCTTCAAAAGAGAACCCATAGAAGTAATCTTGTTCCGAGTCTTTTGAGACGTTTAAAAGATGTACGTATGCTTTTTAAATTATTTTAAAGTCTTAATTATACCTAATTAATACATATACATAACGAAATTGGACAGTACAAACTTCAAACTATGCATACTAAAAATACTCGAATAATATGCAAAATATATACCTTTTAATAATTTTTTCTTTTTTAAATTAAGGCCCCAGATTTCTTTGTTGAAATGAAATTTGAATTCGAGTCATGGAGTGAGAATTTAATATACGTTTCGTATTTAAAATAAAAATATTTATGTGAACCTATTTTTATAGATTTTACTTTATTTTAAATTATATTATATAATACAGCAAATAGGTAATCAGAATGTTTTTTAATATTTTCTAGTTCCATTAATTACTCGCATGTGTCCAGCGAATTCTCACAGAGTATATAAAATGGGGTCAAATGTCCGTGTTGATAGTAGTGTGTCCGATCAATCTTTAAAAAAAGATGTAACAATTATTTTTCAAGGAAGAGGTATTAAACTAAATATATGACAATTTTAATGAAAGATAATCTAAATTGCCTACCTTTCATTAATATATTATAGAGGATAGTGTTCGTATACTTGAAATTGACCATGAAACTCAGCAAGTGTTCAGTAATGTGATTTTTTCTGGTAATGGCGGTGAAAAAAATGACAATGTACCTGACAATAGGATATATGAAAGAGCTGTTTCTCATCGCTTAGCGGTATGGTATAATAATTTACAAAAACCATCACTTATTCTTAGTCTTAGGTTCTCTGAATCGATCAATTTCCAAAGCTTAATTAATATTTTACGGTTTAATTTTATATTAAAGAGTCCTTCAATGATATCTTATGTTAATCTCGAAAAGATTGCGTTTGAAAGGTAATAAGATAGTTAAAAATATTACAAATAATTAATAATAAATTGACCAATTTTATTTTTTATAAGGAATAAAACTGGTATTTGGGGATGGGGGTTTGGTCTTGGAAGTGATAAATCTGAAACTGTAGCTGGTTATGATTGCAAGGGTATTTAATAAAATTTTGATCTTACCCTTATTTTTATATGTTTTGTATTTATAAAGTTTTTAGTGCAACAAATGTAGAACTAATCACAAAGATAAGACACGAGCATCTTAGCCAAGCTGATAAAACACGTAATAATGAATCTATGTCAAATCTTCAACGGCTTCTGTCAACATTTGCGTCGTCTTCAGAAAGTACAACTCCTGCAGATACAACTCCCAAAGAAGTATTAAACCGTAAAATTATGATAATGAACATTTTTTAAATAAATAAATGTCGTGTCTATAAAAGAAATTAGGTGCTACATCTTTGATGCCAGATCTGGAATCCGAAAATGTTTCTATTTCTATTTTACAATATTTTGACGCCAATGAAGACTTACAAGGAAAGGATATTGGAAGGCCAAAAGAAATGAAAACAAAAATCAATAAATTTAAAGCAACTGCATGGTATTTTTAAATACAATTATATTTTACATTTAATTTTTTGCGAGAAAAGGCTACACAATAAAAGACAAAATATAAATGTTTATTAATTTTAAAGGTTATGCGAAAATTATCCATTAAATCTTCAAGGTAAGATATATACGAAAATTTACATTAGTTAATCATTATTTTCATTAACAAGTTCTTAATTATTAAGTCAGAGCTGAATAATTGTAACTAATTTGACCATTTTAAAATAGAACAAGTTATGCCAATCCTGGATATAATGGCTTTGTCAAGCTCTCAATTTAGCAAACTAAAGGATTTCATTCAAATGCAAATTCCAGCAGGTATATATAAAAAGTTTAATTTTATATGCAATTCTTAATACATAACTTTGAATAATTTTAAAAATAGGTTTTCCTGTTAAAATTGGTATGTATCAGTATATAAGTATTGCATTTAAACCTACGATTGCAAAATGAAATTAACTTGTTTTAAATCTTTTATTATTAGAAATACCAATTTTTCATTTAGTAAATGCTTGTATTACATTTGATAATATTTTCTCAACTGAAAGAGATGTTCCTGGGGTTAAATATATTGAAGAAATATTAGAAGATAAAAAGCGACTCACTTGCGTTTTAGGTAAGTAGTCTTAAGAACTTAATTATTGAACTTAATAGTTCATAGGTACTAAGATAAGTACATATGAATTTGAATAATAATAATTGAATAATTGATTAATATTGAACTTAATAGATGAAAGCCTATTTGAGCATCCTAAATATTATCAAGTTCATAAATCAATTAATCCAGGACCAGCATTAAGTTCTTCTGAAGACGATATTTTTCAATGGAACTCAGACGAATCAGAAGCAAATCCTGAAAGAGTTGATATATATGAGGCACTTAATGTTCGCAGAAATTTATTGGAAGGAAGTTCTCCTGATTTATATGCAGAAGAACAACTATTACAAAAGTAATTAGACTTCTTAAAATTTGCTGACAAGGATTTTTTTGACGATGCTATTTATTTAAAATAATAATAATGACAATCTTAAAGGGCAATCGAAGAAAGTCTTTTGATGGCTCGTCAGTCTGAAAACCCAGGATGGATGCCAACAGCTGCTTCTGAATTAGCTCCTGACCGAATTGCGGCTGAAGGTATAATTGCAAGGAGTTCAAGTTATGAAGAATTACAATCAATACTGGACTTGTCTCGAAAGGAAATCGAAGAAGCCGAAAGACTTCGAAGGGCCGAAGAAGCCGAAGAAGAGGAAGCACTCAAAAAGATCTTGGAACTATCATTAATTGAAAAGTAAAAATACTAAAATATAAATAAGATATTACTTATATTAGAGAAGGATATATTGGTAATTATGAATATTAATAATTCAAATGCTTTGTAAAATAGAATAATCTATTTTGAATTAATATGTAGGTACTTAATTAATTTTAACTACCTAATGCGTAAACTACTCTTCAACTTTATATATGGACTAAAACTAAAATATAAAATCATTCTTATTTATACATACATTTAGGTCGGTATATAAAACTAACTACAATTTTAGTAATCTTATTTATACCTAGGGTATTCTATACCTAATAATTATCTTTACAAAAAATTAACAATTAATTAACCAAAGGCTACAAATTCTCTTTTATAAAAACAAAAACTTAATGAAACGAACACAATGTTTTATACATAATTATAAACTTATTTATATCAAGTCATTATTAATTGCTTGTGTTGTGTAGTGTATGTAAGTTAGTTAGTTATTTTTTACGATTTAATTAAGAATTTATAAATTTTAACTATATATATAGTAAAGTTAAATATCTACATTACCTATCTATAAAATATTTTAGAGAAATATTTCAATTATTGTGTGAGTGTGTACAATTGCATTGTACAATTAAGTACCTATTTATATACTTTTTTATGCTACCTAAATTTGACAATTTGTGTTATTTTAATACCTTTCTAACTAAGTTATATTGAATTATTAGTTACTGATCTACTGTCTCGTCTAATCAAGTTGAATACATTTTAAAAGTTTTTTCACCTAACTAAACTAAACCTATACCTATTATAATTTCAGCAAACATTAATGCAGAAGTATGAACAATTTAAATTTAATAATGAAACTTGCGAATTTGTAAGGATTGCTTTATTTTAGATTATAATTAAAGTGCATAAAACGCAATTAAAATTACAATTTGTACTTGAATATATAATATACCTATACGCATATTACGCATTTCTTGTACCAAAATGTAGCTGTACAACTATTTTATTATTAAACCTACAAGCTTTAAATGTTAATAAGATTTTTTTGTGTGAAAACATTTATTCAACATTAAGATCAATTTCAAAAGTCAAGTTTAAAGCCTTTGCCTTTATCTTTAGGGAAAAAAGACAAATCCCATTTTGAGATTCCGTACCCTTACCATAATCATTAATTGAAGTTTAGGGATGATTAGTTTTGATTTTTTTCTGAACATTTGCTGAATTGAGCATTGAATCTGAATCTGGCTGGCATGTACTCATTTCATCGTTTCATTTGAGTTTGTTTTCAAAAACGTTCTCAAATAATTTCCAAAATCGAAGCCAAAGTCAGATTTTTCAGAACACGCCTGCTGAATCTGGAGCGAATTCTACACACATTTACTTATCCATTTAAAAAATGAGGTTCACTGAACTGAAATGAAACTAACAAATTATAGTAGGTAGTCAGTGAGAAGGTAAGTACTAGTAAAATAATGTGTGTTTTCTTGGCCTACAATGTACTTCTTTAGGGTAGGGTACTAGAGACCTAATGCATTTATATAAACAATTGTATACCTTAAATACGAGAATAATATAAAGTCCTTTTATTAGCTCAGCCAGCAAAAAGCGTATTTACCTATTTAAATTTACCTACTTTAAACTTTAAGGTATCCTTAACTTTTATACCTACCATCATCATTATATTTAATATATATTTATAAAAGTATTTTAACATTTTAACATCGAAACACCGAAATTTTAAAAGCTATATGTATAGGTACTGATGTACTATGTGTATCTATTTAGAAGTTTAGAAGTAGGTATTGTATAATCGGGGTATAAATAGGTAAAGGTACCTGTCTGTACCAAAACATATTATAACATAACATATACATATAGGGGACCTAATCCTTTAATATATACAATACCTACCTATTACCTAGCTTTAACCTTAAGCCTTATTAAACCTAAAATCAGTAGGTAGTACCAAGACCAGTAGATCTTCAGCAGTATTTATTTGATTTGATTTGAGAATCTCATCTCAAATTGAGATGAGTGTATGTAGTTCGAGGAGTGAGTTCTTCTGTTCTATCTGATTCTGAAATCTGACTGATCCTGAGTGCAGTGCAATTGGCTGTGTACATATCGAAGATTTTTTTCATTCTATATTAATTATTACAAAATTAATTACACAATCAATAAGTTTTCGGCCGTTCGAACCGAATCTTTGGGAAGATTCTTTAACTATCATTAGATTAGGAATTTTATCAACAATCGAATCCTGAATCCTGAATCATAAATTTCTAATTCAATTGTAAAGTTAAAGATGTTGAAAGAAAATCAGAAAATTTGCATTTTTCTTTTTCATTGAATTGTGTAAAAAATATCAATCTCTACTATTTTGACACTTTTTTTTGATGACTGAACTTTGAGGTGACAGTGACGGTGACAGGTGAGTCTATAAAAATAGAACTAAAGGTTACCTACCTATTATTGACTTTGCATGATACACCTGCATATTGACCTCTCTGAGGACTTGACACCTCTCTTTATTTTAGTTTTTATTTTAAAAGTCAAGGATTTTATATATTTATTTTATTTATTATAGGTAATACGTAGTGTAGGATAGGGACTTACCTAACTATTAAATGAATTAGATAGTATACCTATTTTATTTGTTTCTTTATATTTTTAATTAGATAGTTACTTCAATTTTGCTCGAAATCAGAAAGATTTCAGACAAAAGAATCGTAAAACATTATATTTTAATTTTGACAGGGTTTTTTGATTGTTGGATTCCTTTTCAAATTCAGAAGGGATAAGACAAATGCTAAGTAAAAGGTACTTTAGAACTTAGAAGGTAAGTTCTGCAAAATATACATTTACTAGTTTACGAATATATTTATTTTATAATTTTATAATACCTACTAATTTATGGTACCTATTGCTATTAATTATATATTTTTGCTTTTTTTCCTTAGACATTTGTGTATTAACCTTGCAAAAGAATTTAAAAGCAACATTACATTTGTGAGGGAGTCGAGAGAAGAGAATTATTTGCAAAAAAAGTAAAGAATAAATGAATCGATGTATTAACAAGAAATGGACATTGATTAGGTATGAAATGAGAAACATACATGCATTGTTTACATTTACATTGTTTTATTTCAAGTTGTTTACATTTAGGATATTATGGCTTCATCTGAATCTTCGACAGCATCTGAATTCGTTCCATGTGATCAATTAGCCCAAAATACAGCAACAGAAATTGCAACTGAAATTCGGGATTTAACAAGAAACCCGAATAATAATAATGGTAATATAAGTGAGACGATTCTTGTAAAGCGATTCATTGAAGTATTTACAAGACGTTTAGAATCAGAACTATTGAAACTGCAAAATATTCAACCACACCCAACCCTTAACAATTCTTCATCGGCATCAGCATCTCCAGCTTCAACTGGTCATTTGAAAGACAATAATAATGGTAATAGCACAATTTCTTCGGAAGCACAACAGGAAGAAAGGAATCAATCTCCACTAAATCATCGTCATCAAAATCAAAAATTTCATACAAATGTTGAGCAATCTCGAAATCATCGTGAGGAAGATAGTAATTCTGAACGAGATCCTTCTAATTCATTAGCATTAACCAATAATACTAATAATACACCTCAACCTAGAAAGCCATTTTATCGAAGGTTATCATTTAAAGGATTCAAAAAGGGTCGTTTTTTTCATAAACAATTGTCAGGTTCGAAGCATATATAAATTAATGATTATTTTTATCACATAGAGTATTGGAAAAAAAAATTTCTTATTTCTTTTAAAATATAGATGAAATACAGCTTAATTCCACTCCTGTGGGTTTAGTTGAGAATTCATCCTCCTCAAAGTCTAATAAAAATTTTACCAAAACAAAAATGGGTAAGTAGATTATTTATACTTCGAGTTTTTTTTATCAATTTATAACATTTTGCTTATCTTAGCTAAAATTCTGGTTGAGTGTCAAAAGGAAGCTGTTGTAAATTATTTAAGTGGCGAGAATTTGGATGGAACGCAAAAATGGGAAAGGTGTAAACTTTTACTTTGCAAAACCGTTGGAGGCTACATGCTTTTGTTTACTGAAGTTTATTCGCCAAAGGTAAGTACCTTAAATGAAATGTTTAGTGATTGAATTGAAACGACTTATTATATAATAGTATAAGTAAAAGCAAAAGTATACGTAGGTACAGGTAAAATTACAATACAATAATATATATCTAATTATTCTGATTTTTAAAAAACAATTTGTAGAATGTAAAACCAAAATCTGGGGTATTCTGTTTTCTAATAAAAGAAGCTAGAGAAACGACAGGTAAAAAGTCTAAAATTATCAATATAACTCTGTAGTTATCTTCAAAATGCGATGCATAACATTTAAAAAACATTTATAGCCCTCGAGATGCCAGATCGTGAGAACACTTTTGTTTTGAAAACAGAAAATAATATGGAATATGTAATAGAAGCAACTGATACTGAGGTTGGTAACTTGCTTGTTTGCTTAGTTTCTCATTTTTCATTTTTCATTCGAGAATCCTTTGAATATATATATTTTATATAATTTACTGATAGGTAGTAGGTACAATTTAGCATTGCTTTAATATACCTAAAATATAAAATTTCACAGGAGATGAAATCATGGCTAACGTTAATCAAATTTTCTATGAGAGCAAATAGTAATGATGAAGGAGATATTAATGGATCATTATCATTATCACCTATTCATTCCTCGAGTCATAATTTGAGTCTGAACAATAATCAAAATCATCCTATTGGATCTCATCCTGAAAATGGCAGTCTTATTACTAATCATGACCATAACAATCATATAGAAGAACATGCTCTAATCCAATCAGCAGCATCGGCAACTCCACCACAAACGCTTCCTATTCATCTTGTCAATCCTCCAATTTTGCCACCCAGATTAACAAATTCCCCAAGAATTTCTGACAATCCTCTGAGATCTACAAGTAACTAAACATTTAACATTTTAAGCATTCATCATTCAGCATTGTGGTATTTGTATTATAATTTTAAAAATTAACATTTAGGCTTGGATGGTGCAACTGCAACTGGTGTGATCGATTTACGAACCACATCATCATCAATAACTAATGCAACACCTTTAGCTCAGCTTAATAATAGTAATCAAATATCAGATTTACCAGTTACACCTCTGCGAGATATATATTCTACACTTAATGAATACCCTTGGTTTCACGGAACTCTTTCTCGGTATATTATATTATACTATTACTATGCTACCTATTACTCATTGCATTATGATAATCATTAACATTAAAGTATGATATGAACTATCTATGTAGTGGTTATTTTCTTTAGAATTCAGAAGGCGTTATCACTAGAATAGGTGACTTAAAAGTTGCTCGTAATTATGTAAAGATTTGAGATTAGAGTTAGAAATTGTACTTTTCGTATGAATTTTAATTTTAAAAAATTTATACTTTTTGCATTTCTTTATCTTTATTTTTGTATATTTTCATTCTATATTTTATAGATCTGAGGCTGCTCGTCTCGTTCTTCAAGGTATGACTTTTGTTAAACTAAAAATATTTAAATTTTTATCAATCTCTGTATATTTATGTAATTTTTAGAAGAACTTGATGGACAGTAAGTTAAAATATTGCTTTTTACTAGTGATTTTATACTTTTAAATAATTAACTGTTACCTAATTGAAGAGTTACTGAATCTTTATAATTAAAATTATAGTGGAACTTTTCTTGTGAGGCAAAGTGAAACAAGAATGGGCGAATTTGTTTTAACATTTAATTTTCAAGGAAAAGCAAAGGTAAGTACATAGGTACTTCACTTTTTGAGAATTAACAAATTCAAATGAATATTTTTTTCAAAAGATAATCTCTGTAAAAGTGAAAATTTTTAATATGTCTAAATTTGTATTTATTTAGCATTTAAGAATGACACTGAGCCCCGAAGGACAATGTCGAGTACAACACCTTTGGTTTCAGTCGGTTTTTGATATGCTTGAACATTTTAGATTGCAGCCAATTCCACTAGAATCTGGTGGGAACTCTGATGTAACTTTAACTGAATTTGTGCTTGCTCTACCTTCGCTGCGAGGATTTAATAATGTTCATTCATATGGAAATGGAAATAATGGTAAGTTTATCTTAATTCGTATAGATTACACTTTAAAATATTTTTGCATCTTGATTTTAATAATTTTTAGATATTAGAAGTAGACCCCAACTACCTGAATTGCAAATGGTAAAATTGAATATTAAAAAAATTTCTTTAATATCATAAAATACCTACAGAATAATAGTTATTAAAAAATTTCTTATAATATAGGTCTTAACCCATAATGGTTCCGTTCGAACTAGGACTCAATCGATGGAACGACTTCATAGGGAACAAGCATCAGGTGTAATAAGTCGTGCTATTGAAAATACATACAGCTTTGTTTAAACTTCCAAGATTGTCATTTCGAATTCTGGCCGGCCTAATGAGTCATAATCAAATCTCGGACCATTAATGGTAATAATAAGAATAATATAGGTCTAAAAAGTAATTAATAATTCAAGTACCTACAGGTTTTATTTTTTTATACATACTATTTTTCTCATGCATATATATTCCTATTCCTAGGTACAGGGAAGCCCGGTTAAAAGGTCAATTTGTTTTTAATTAATAAATTAATTATTTTTTAAATTTCTAAATAACTTTGGTTACAAAATTGATTATTATTTTTGATAGAGTTTTTAAGCCTTCTAAATAATAATAATCAATTGCAACCAAAGTTATTTAAAAATTTAAAAAATAATTATTAATTAATTAAAAACAAATTGACCTTTTAACCGGGCTTCCCTGTATGAGTTACTCTAACGACATCCTATTGCATGCATTGAATTTATAATATACAATAACTTTCACATATTCGTACAATGACTTCCAGCTACTGATATTCATAAATCCGAATATCGTTCCTTAAATATTTATTTAATAAAATGAAAGAGTAAGTTTTTGATTTGAATCTAATTTAATTTTCAACCACGAATCTCAGTTTTATAAATATATAGTTTTAATTTAAAGTTCTCATAAAAGCATTAACTTATTAACTTGGTTAAATGATCTTTTTTAAGTTAAAGCATAATGCCAAATGTCAGATATTGATACCTATCATTTCTCAGAATCAGTGCCAGACTAATTGAAATTATATTGATGACATATACTTACTTTTATTCTTATAGTTAGTTATACAGATAGTTATCATAGTAGCTGGTAAGATTAGTTTAGAAATAAATAATTATTATGATGGCTTGTAATAATTTCGAAACTTTTTATTTATACCCCTTAATAATACGATTTTACTGATCAGATACCTCGCCTAAATAACTTTATTTTGCCGAGATTAAGTTAAAAGTAAAATAAGTAGGAAGTAGGATGAGAAAAATTCGAATTTCCTCCATATTATTTACTTATTTTGTTAGCGTCATTTGCGAAATACTCAAAAATTATTAGATTTTGTTATTTATAACAGAAACTAAATATCTTGTATTATTGTCTATTTTATTATCTTTAACAAAAAGGAAAGGGATCGATAAAATTACAGATCCTCAGCAATTTTCTCGGAATGTTTATTTTATCGCAAAATTGAGGGAACGATGTTTTATAGTTTATAATTAAATTTTGATCCATGAGTAGGCATCGACTGTTATTTATTTAAATAGGATTGGATAGGGTACCATATTTTTTCTACTTTGAAATTTAATTTCTGATCTGAAGTATATCCTATTAATTAGACTATTTATCTACCTACTCAAAATAACCTTGGTACCTTAGTTGGTAATTACCAAGGTCACTAAGACAACGATTTTCGCTCTCAGACAAGGTCAACCAGATCTGAACCTAAAATATTTTTTTTTCGATTTCAGATCCCTTCCCTATAGCGAGGGATCTGAGATTTTATTTTTAATTGTAACTAGGTAGTAACAACTAAAAATTCATTTTCATAAAGATTCATTTTTATACAGAGTAAGTGACAAATAAGTTACAAAAGTGAATAACTTTAACTATTATCGTTAGTTGCTCAAAATTGCAACAAGTAAAATTTGTGTAATAAATAAACTATAACCTACTAGTATGATTATGGCAATGACATGTAAAGTAAATGACTTCATTTCATGATCATTTTATATTTTATACCTACTGCCTACTTTGTACGCCAAATAAGATTCATTTAAGATTCATTATATAAGATTCATTTTTATACAAAGTAAGTGATAAAGATAAATAAGTTACAAAAGTGAATAACTTTAACTGAATAGTATTTTTCAAGTGTAACTGTTTTTCCCTTATATGACGGGGTTTTTTCACAGTTATCACTTTTCTATTTTGTATTAGT
>JAQIXA010004179.1:0-11945 GCA_034699045.1 Nanhermannia cf. coronata Gr-Ori-00579 | reverse complement strand
AAATGACCATTAGTTAATTAGTTATTAAGATTTAAAGACGAGCGCTTTGTATGAACACGCCCCAGTCTACCCCTACTTATTCGAATAGGTATACCTACTTGAATTTTTGTTTTAACTTGTAATTTTCGTCTGACTAGATATTTTCTCTACGTGCATTTTGACTCGTCGATTGTATACAAAGAATGGGTTCGAGGACTATATTTGTCTTTCTACTTCCTTGCAATGAGCACCAGCATGATCAACCCTATTTTGTACTATTTCTTAAATACCAAATTCCGAGTAGTAATCCAGGAGTTAATGCTAAAGTGCTTACTATGTGGAAGAAATCGAAGATCAAGGCATTTCCAGCCAGAAACTCCACCACTTTTAAGACGATACTCAAGATCTTGTTCTAGATCAGGTACCACGTGAAACAATTATTATCTTTTAATCTTTTTTTTATATCGAATTATTTTATCTTATCTTATTTTATCTTACCTATTTTATCTTATATGGTTATAAAAATTAGAACTGATTAAGAATCATTATTTTCAAGGGACTGACAATGAGGTTAACTTGATACCAAAAAAAGGAAATAATAATCATCAATCGGCGACACACCTATACCATTATCAGGCGGGTCGAGGGAGAAATCACCAACTTCAAAATGGAGATCAGCCGGGAACTTCATTGAGTCAAAATAACCGATTTACTCAGGCGAATCGAAGTAATATTTATGATCTCAGAAATCATCATAGCAAAAACAATAATGGTGTTGATATTCAAAATACTTATTGCTAAACTCACATTAGACTGATAAATTATTATGAGTACACTAATTTACTTGTAATAATTTACTTTTAACCTTCTCAATAGGTAGGTACTATTATCAGACCCTATAAATATTTAGTACCTAATTTTACTTCAGTACATATAACGTAATGTACATGTCATGAACCCTACCTGCATTATACTTATAAGAGTGAAAGTTCAGTGAAAGTTGAATTCAAGTTCTTGAAATCAAAATCTGAATGAAACTTTTATACTATTTATACTACCTTAAGTTTAAGTGACATTGTGATAGTGATAGTGATATTAAATATCTTCTACTGTGTTACTCACTAAATCTATACAAGTTCTAGTCATGTGTAAAATTTTATGTTGTACAGTACATTTGTCTTTAATTATGTAATAGGAAACGTAGGTAATTTTTGAGAAACCTGATTAACTTAATGATAGAAATCAAACCTATTTTATTAAATATTGATATAATGGACGCAAAATACTACTGACTAGGTTGTATTGTATTTATTACTTATCATATTTCTAAGTAGTACGTGCATATACTACTTGTACATAAAATAAATAATTCATATACTAGTAGATATGTATATAGGTAAGTGCATTCGATTGAGAAAGTAAAGTAAATATCCAGTAGGGCAGGGTACTATCGAATAAAAAAATGTACCTGTAATGATTTTTAATAGTATACCTAGATAGTATAGAGTCAAGACTCGTATGTATTTCGTAAAAGTATAGTATAGTATTAAGTATTTATATGCGAGATTTTTATTTCGATAAAAAATATATAAAATTGTATTTTTGGTTGGAAATAACGTTTTGTATTTTGTGATTGTAATATTATATACCTAATAATAAAAACTCATACATAGACATGTTATAATATCAATAACATAATGCACTGTAAGTATGTGCACTGTAAGTATGCAGGTACTACAGATACAAGTAGTCTTCTTATTAGATTTAATTAAGTAAGTAGAAAAATATACTCTATTTTAAAAAGAATTTAAGTTTAGCTCTTTCTATCAGTATTTTTCAAATAAATAAATCAATTACATTGAAAGTAAGGTACTTAATGTGTATATTATATGAGGTAGGTATTCTTAGAATTAAGTATTAGGTTTTAGATTCGGTTAAGGTAACTCACAAGTGCTCTTCTTCAACTTGAACGTAACTATTGTTTTCATCTCTCTTCAGCCGATTCAAAATCTAAAATCGTACAAAAGATATTTTATTCTTTGATTTGATTAGATTTGAAATTCTAACAAAAAGTATCTAAATATCTTTTTTCCTAGGAATAAAAGTTCGTAGTTAGCTAGAAAATTGAGTCAAATAGTCGTAAATAACTAATCTGATTAAGTAGAGAAATAGAAAATATGAATTGAATATACCTAATATAATACCTAATAATAGATATTCAAGTTAGATGATTGACAAAATCTTTATATCTAATAAAATTCTGTAGAATTCTTTTGTGGTTCACATATACATACATATTACTGACATATCTATTCAGTATTATTATTATTATTCAAGATTCTAGATAAATCTTTTTATGAAAAAATCTCTTACTTCTAGGTATCTAAGAAGTTAAAAGTCAAAAGTTGAAAATAATTGATATGTATATTAACTTACATTTCTCAATCTCGCGACTTCTTTAGAGTCAGTATTTCTCTGAAATTTTCGAAAAAATTTGGTAAAATTGAAAAGCTTCCAGTTATTATTGAACTACCTGAGCTCCATTTGTGACTTGTTTGACTCGGGATGCGTATGTAAGTGAGGTCAAAGTCTCCTCTAAATTATATGCACAAGGAGAGACGTTGACAAACATCAGCGTTTTCGCGTTCCCCCCTAGACTGTCTTGCATAAGAAGTGTAAGCTTGTTGTTTCTAAAAAATGTCATTTAAAAAAAGTACATTTTAGCTACATTACTTACAATTGATAGTAGGGTTTCTTATTCTAAAGTTTTGGTTTTTTTTTCAAAATTTTACTTTTAGATAAAATTTTGGAAAATAAAAAACCGAAATTTTAGAATAAGAAACTCTGTATATAAATACAAGTAAGGCACCTGTATGGCACAAAAGACTGTTCGGAAGTTAGGGCATTTATGACATCCCCAAAAGCAGATAGGGATTTATTGATTGCGTTCGCCTCTCGAAGTGTTTCTGCGGAGACTCCTGACTTGCCTGTTCTCTCGCTCCCTGCTAGATCCACAAGACTTATCTGAAATTATATGAAAATCCAATTAAAGGTGCGTGTAGGCTGCAGAGAGTGAGGATTTTTGAAGGAACAGACAAATTTTTATGAACCGGTTGGTATTTTGATCTGAGATTTGTTTAAAAAACCTTCTCTCATATATAAATATAGGTAAAATAACTAAGTATATACGTACCCTAATGATACATTCAAAAACAGGGTGTCCAAATTTTCAAAACATTTTTGAACTATCCTACTTAAGTCTAAAGGACATACCTTTCCACGAAGAACCGTCCCATTCAACTTAGAAGTGCATTCAACAATGAGACCGACGATTAAATGAGATCGAGAACTTCTGTCGTTCATTTTGGTGGTGGCCGTGTGTCTTGACACAAGGGCTGTTCGAAAAATTTTCTCAAGTGTTTGGCTGTCTTCTACAGGAAGAACACGAGCACCTTCAAAAGTTTAAAACACAAATAGGATGATTATGTGATAAGAAAATATATATTAGCTTGAGATTTGTAAGTAAAGACCATTTAAACTGAATCTAGGATGTGCTTACCTGACACCCAGACAGTTCCCTTTCTGTCTCGGCGAATCTCTAATTTAGTGCCTTCAAGGGAGGACTCAGAGCTGAAGCCCGGATTGAGCAAATCAATAAGCTTATCATTGTACAATTCTAAAATGTATATAGAGATTGAGCTGTCGTAGGAATGAGATATCTCTTTTCTCATCGAAAATATCTCATTAAAAGTTCGAGGAGCAATTCCTAGAGAAAAACAAAATAAGGTAGAGTATTTTCATAAAATGAAATATTTATATTTGTATATATACGAGTAGGTAGATCAAAATTTTTAAAATAGGCGAGCTTAAGTATTTTATAAATTATTGATTTATCATTCTTGAAAGCAAATTATTTTTCTAAACTAGATTTTTTGCAGCCTCAATAAAGCAATATAAATCGGAGCTTACCTGGATCAGTCTCATCACCCAAAATCGTATAAGTTTTACCTATAAAAGATTTTAGGTACATAATATATATAATATATGTATATATTAATGTACTGTTTATTGTGAATAATCTCGTAAAAAAATATATTATAAATTGTACCACTCCCAGTTTGTCCATAAGCGATAATGGCTACATTATATCCATCAAACGCCGATTGTATTAAGCTCTGCAATATAATTAAAATAAATGCAGATATATTACGAGTAGCATATAATCATCATTATTATCATATTCCAAATCTGAAAAACAGATTTTGTCTCTATTCACCCATGTATTTATATTTAAAATTGAAGCCGAAATCCTGTTTTTCAGAGCTGATTTAAACTAATAGATCATTACTCAAGTTTTAAGTACATAAACGTGCTTAGAAAACTTTCAAGGTAAATAATTAAGTAATTATGTATTCACCTGAGTTTCTGAAAATACATTTTGTTGAGTATCAGCAGGTGTGAATACATGATCGAACTGAAATTCCTTCTGGCCCCGGGTAGACTCTACGGCGATGGTGTAAGGGTCCGTCCTTTTGGCCACTACCTCGGGAGACTTGTCATATTTCCCCAGAACTGGCCTGACTCGACAGAAAACTCTGATTTTCCCCTTAAGCTCCTCGACCATGTTGAAATATCTTTTCCTGATGATCCTCTCTTTATTGAACTCATCCTGGAGCATCTGATTCTCCTCCAAAATGATCCCCATCTCCTTTTCAAACCTATTCAGCATCTCCAGTGACTTGGACTGTTCTTTCTCCATCTAAATGAGTATTTATTTTTATTTTAAGATCTTTATTTACTCGTACTTATCTACTACATATCATAAGTTAAAACCTACGTGACCTATTATAACAGTATACATCAGTACTTGCTTGTATTCATGTATGTATGATATAATATCAGTACCCTACTCATTGTTAGCTATCCAGTACAGCCTACAGACAGCAGTATTAAAAGTTTAGGTATGTACGCGAAAATAATTTCAAATCAACAGTGAGAGTCTTTCAATTTTTTCAAGCTTTCTCCCAGATAATCATTGAATAAAAGAAATTCTCTGATTTGAAAGCTTTTATCAGAAATATAAAATTACTTTGTTATTTTATTGTACAAAAATGAATTTTTTAAGAAGAGAGGTACTAGACTAGGTTCTATACGAGTATAATATTATGTTACTTATATTTAAGAGTCAATTAAATATGAGAACATACTGATAGGCAGACACTTTTAAATAAGAACTGACTACTCTTTCTTGACTATCGATAATGTCTACTACTACTGTTACTGATGTAAAGCTAGAAAGTATTCAAATGCACTTTGCACTTTAGTCTGAGAAAGATACTCCAACTTGAGTATTTTACATTTCCCTAAACACAGGATATTATCTAATTTTCTCAATAATTGCAGTAAATTATAATAAGGTAAATATATTACGATTATAATGTAGAACATTTTAGTAGGGTACTAATTTTCTACTTACTTTAATGTGAAGGGCATTAAGGTCATCCTTAAGCCTCCGATTCTCCTCGTTCAAAGTGTCCAGATCTAATTTGAGTGCAGAGCATTCCTCTTTTCGACCCAGGAAGGATTTCTCCACACTTTCGATTCTCTTCAGGGACTTCTCCAGCTCTTCCTCCAAGGACCGAATGCCTTTCTCCGAATCAATCCTCCGACCCCTCTCACTATCTAATTCATTCCTTACATTTTTCAAATCGACTTCCAGCGATCTAGCAGATTTCTGGTAATCCAACTCCTTTGCTTGTAAATCGTTTACCAGGATCCGAAGTTGTTTGATCTCCGCACTTGACTCGGAATTATGATGAGCCACTTTGTACGTCGATTTTCGTCTCAACTTGAGCTCTTCTGGGCTGATTTCATGCTCTTGACCTTGATCTATATCTTGATCTTCCTTCTGAGAATCTTTATCATTTTCATTCGCATCAGGATTTCCGATAGGATTTTTGGCAGTCTGGATGGCCGGAATTTCCGTTTGTCTCCTGCTTGATACAGAAGATACATGGTTAGTGGAAGAATTAGCGGAGTGAGAGGAAATTGGAATATGCCCCCGAATATTTTGTTGGTTTTTGAGGATCTGAGTTTGCTGTTGGGTATTTTTGTCCAAGACTTTTGAGGAGTTATTATTATTAGACAAATTTCTGCTGGCTGTGATGTCCGAGATCCGAGCTGATAATTCGGCCAGTTTTGATTTCAATGTGTAATTTTGCAGGGTAAGTTCATCTCGTACTCTTTCTAATTGAACCTATATAAATAAATACATTTGGGTGATTAAATAAAACATTTTCCATTTTCTAATTTCTATCTGTACTAATCCTAATCGTAAGTATGTATTACATTAAAGTCTTACTAAGCGTAAGTATTTATTAAATTACAGTATACCTTACAGTAGTTAATAGTAATCTGTAATTTGGGCTTGCTATTCTTATCAAAAATGAAATGCTCAATGTATTAAACGTTAAAAGTAGTAAGTATAACTTTTATTAGAGTTAAAAACCAAATAAACTAATCCACCCACTTCAATCAAACCGGAAAGTTACAGTTGTTAAAATACCCTCGCAAAAATAAAGGAATTTAAAACACATTAGCAGCATTAATTCATTAGTAATTACCTAGTAATTATATACCCTATACCATATTGGCAATGGAGCAAATAAACAAAAAGATTATTATTAAACAACAAGTACATTTTCCAAATAGACCGAATCAGTACACGGATATTATAGCAATCAAATTACATTGAACTAAAAAGTAAGTACCTACATAAAGTAAACATCCTCAAAAAATAATTTTATTTTTAATCTATAATAATAATAAAGGTCAAAAATTCGCTTTTTACTTATACAACTACTAACTTGTGGGTTAATAAATAATCACTATAATATCTGTAAGTATATACCTACCTATCTATCTTTTTTGATTTTTTAACTTTTAAAATTTCAATCATGTGTTTTGCTCTATATAATACTCGTATCGTTAGTACCCTACCTACATTATAAAATAAAAAATAAATAAAACGGTGTAACTTTCTGGTAATCCCGCACTCGATAGCCTATAGTATACAAGTACTTTGTATTATAAATACATTATAATATTTACTACACACATAGTTGAGTTATATACTAAATTCTTAATAAAAATTTTCAATAAAACACGGTACAATCAAAGCATATACCTATTCATATACGAATACAATGAATGTATTCGTAAAATTTAGGTTTTCTTTATTAAATTTTGAACCTACATAAATTCTCAAATATTGTAATTAATTGACTCGTACTAGAAATTTATTTTGGTCATCAAAATAAATTCTTTCAATTTGACTGCTCTTTGAATTATCTTTGAAACGATCAATTTGTAATGAATGATATAACTTTGGATTACACCTTCTTTTGGATTTCACCTTCTTTAAACCTTCTTTAAACTGAAGAAATTAAAGAAATTCCAAATTTGATTGTAGCAATGATATTTGAATAGGAAAATAAATGGATACTTTGGAAAGGACAGATATACACATACATATACATAATTCTGATATCTGTAGTACATACTAATCTTAAGAAGCTACAATACATAGGGTACATTATACTGGTGTTTGTAGATAGTACATATACGAGTATATAAATAGATAGAGTACCCTAATTCCTAATGATTTACTACTATCACTATCAATACCTACTAGTATCAATCGATATGAAAATTTTAATTCCCTGCAGACTTTCGATTAGTAAAAAAAGAATTCTTCTTCCTTTTATTTCAAACTTTTATTAGATTTGATATAGGTATGTATATCTACTACAGACTACAGATTGCATTTAGATATTTGAAGGTATCTATCTGATGTTATACCTATAGGTGCTTATAAATAAATAAAAAGATTTTTCGCAAAAAAAATCCTAAAAAAATCCTAACCAGGCTTGAATTTTGAATGCCTGACTGACTCATCTCTAAAAATTAAATACATTTTATTTCCTACTCAATTCTTTATAAATATACCACATAGCCATAGCATAGCTTAGGTATTTTTGTTATAACATAGGTAGGGTAATAAATTATTACCGGTATTATCTATTTTCAATTTATCGGCAGAAAAGCAAGCTCAATCACTAAATTTTATTGTTAAACAGACAAAGGGTCAAAGTAAAAAGTTAAAGGCTTATTACTTATTACATTACACTTATGTACATACAAATCATAAAATTACACCAAATGATATACCGAACATCAAATATCGAGTACCCTAGCTGCCTATCTCGTTCTAACGATAAGTCCCAAAAATTGATATCTAAATTCCCTTTTTAAAAATAATTGGATATATATCTCTATAAATTCTCGCATAATTTATTGAAAAAATATGAATGAAGTTAATTTATTATCATTATCATACATAGTAGAATAATTTCGACCAATTGAATTCAATAGACTCATAGAATATATAGTATCATAAAGTCACAATTCGATTTGAGTTACAGCTCTAGGATCTGATAAATATATAAAGGTCTCACCATCCCCATCATTACCCACCCTTTGTATATCGGACCAGTCAGTCCCGTTTCTTACATCAGCATTACTATCATTATTATTAGGTCTATAAAAAGCATTTTCTCAGCTAGCATCTATGTATGTATTATGTATAACCTATGTTTAGTCCCAACTATAATATTATGGTACAAGTGTAGTTGTTAATATACCCATTATATTATTACTACTGTTGAAATGCAAGAACGATTTTATTGGCAAATTCTCTCTCAATTCCCAAAATTCTCAATATAATAATATTTCCTGTTACATAAGCATTTTGCGAGTCTAGACCTACAGGATACCCTATAGGATACTCTCTATTGGTAGGTATACCCTACTACATAATTGTATAGGTACGATTGTAAAGCCATAATAATAATAGGAAAGACCATTTGAACTCGAAAGAAAAGTTCTTCCTCTCTGGGAATTTATGAAATGGCTCGATGAACAATTTTTTATCATTGATTCTACCGCAATACAAGACAAGTACCTAGTATACCTACTAATACATATCAGTATACTGGTATACTTATGTACATGCTACAATAGTAGGTATAAATGCAGGCTTGAGCGAGTTTCTATAAATAATATTTTATGAGGTCTTTATGCAAAGTACATATATTCAAATATCTTGTTGTATTGAATTGAAGATTTGGATTACCTGAGTTGGATTTGTATTACCCTAAATTGCTAAAAATATACACTTAACTAGGTATATTAAATGACATCCAGAGGATACTTATACAAGATTCTATATTTTTGTATATTGGTATATTGACAAGTATTCTACCGGACCGATGATATACACACTCTTTGAAAATTAGAATAAATAAACAAGAAGGTAAAAAAACCTTGAGGGTATATCGAATGTAAGTAAAAGGGCACTAAAAAGCATAAAATAATTTTTGTATATCCTACCCTACCTAATTTTAATTACCTATATTTATGTAGGTGACTATTTATAGAGATTCTCTAGGAATCTTGAGCAAGTAAGCTCAAATAAATAAAGCATACAAACATATGAATGCTTTTAGGTTTACGTTTCTGCTTTAAGCTTAGTACTCAGCTAGCTGTTTTCGGCCGAAAACTGCCTAGCGAAGTGAAAATTTTCACTTCGCACCCTTTTCACTTGACACTGTACTCAGCTCGGTTTTTTTCCACGTGAAAATTTTCGCTCGAGCGAAAAAAAGGTTCTTTTTCGGTCGGACTGTGCGCGAAATCGAAACCCCTCTTTTCACGCGAAATTAAAGCGAAAAATGGTTAAAATCTGCCAAATAAATTTTGTAATTTTTAAAAATTATGAATTTTTTTTTTTAATAAAGACTGACAGTTTCTTAATTATATTATTACATTTCGAATTGAATATAGGATATAATAATTAGCTAATTATAATTACAATTATTCGATTTTAATTTTGTTATATATATAAATTGTTGACGGTCCTGCTCCAATATACAATTTAAAAGGTATGTATCTAATTGCAATTAAATGAACCATCGCTGGGATTATCTGATATTTCCGAGCTGAAAGTCAAGGCACAATTATAAATCTATTATTTGCTTGGTTTTTTTTAGATCATAATAAGATTTAATTGAAAATTTGGTGGCTTGACTTTTTAATCATTGGATAAATAGTCTATATTATGTAATATACATTATTTTAATTCTATATTACTTCAATTTTGACCTAAATTTTTAAAGTATAATTAGCAGAAGGGTCTGGTATTTCCAAGCTGAATTTCAATCATACATATTATATTCAATTATTTTTATGGTTTTTAAATTTCATTAATTTGTAGTAAAATAATAAAGTAGGTTGACCTTTCATTTATTGGGCAAGTAAATTATGCTCTATAAAATACAATTATTAAATTTCAATTCTTAAAAAATTATTTCAATTATTAAAACCCACATTTTGACCTCAATTTTGAATGTATTTTTAGTGTAATCAGTATTTCAGAAATAAATACCAATTAAAACTTAATAAAATCATTATAAAGATTATTATTATCTTTATTTTATTATAGCAAAAATGACAAGTAAGACGAAGGCAATAAAATATCTAAATTTCGAAAAAATTAAAGTCACGGAAGAAGTTGAAAAATATCCAGAATTATGGGATTTGACTAACTCGAATCACAGTAACAGCGATGCAATTACATCTGCTTGGAACAAAATATCTGAAACTGTTTCAATTCCAGGTAGGTAGATAAATAAACACAAAATATTACTTAATAATATTAAGCATAATGAAATATAAGCATTATTCAATACTTAATTTAAATATTAAATAACATAATTTTTATGATATTAAATAGCAAACGACTGCAAGATAATTTGGAAGAAAATAAGGGATGCACTCAGGTATCGTGAGAAAAAATCTAAAAATAATAAAGTCTCAAAAAAGAAATCTGGAGCCGCATTACCTGATAATTTTACTATCATCGGATAATGATGAAATGGATGAGGATGAAGAAGAAATAACTGACGAAAATTGGTTTCTTGCCGAAAAGTGTCGATTTTTAAAAGACAAGAAGCTTAAACGAAAGTATGTATATATATCTAAATATATATCAGACTTTATTTACTATTAGTTTATTTTCAATCTAAATAAATAAATAATTAAACTTTTATAATTGTTTAGGACATTATCAACCACTAAATCTGTTGCTGACGTCGAAATTGTTCCTGTGACTTCTAATGTAACTGTCGATGAAGGAGAGGAAAAAAGAGAAGAAACACCAACATCCTCAAAAAAGACTTCTAATTATGACTATGTAATAAATATTATTAAAATCATTCCAATTAGTTAATATTTTTTTTTATTTTATCAGTCTAGAAAAAGAAAAAGAGAACAATCTGGAAATGACACTGATGATACCGGAAAACTTCTCACAGGGATTAGTGAACTTGTGGAACTTCGTAAGTCTCAACTTAACGATTCTAGTGGTAAGAAGAAGTTCAAATACGAATCAATGTTGATGAATTATGACAGGATGATGAGCAAGTTGCCAGAAGAGGTAATTGAGGATGTCAACTTTAAGATAACCTCATTATTGTATGAAGAGTTAAATAAACATAAAATATAAATTTCCTTTAATTGTTTTTATTTAAATACGCTTTGGTATTGTTTAAAAATAAAACGTATAATTTTTTCAAAAGATATTAATTTGTCTAAAATAAGTTAATTAAATTAAATTTCATTTTAAAGTATATATTACAGTTATGTTAAGCAATCATAGACAACGCATTTTTACATTGATGGTAGGTCGAACCTTGTATTAAGTATAGAACTGGTTCACGTTGGAAAATTTTCAAGTATTTAATGTCAAGGTCATTTAGGTTCAAAATTAGGCATATATATATATATCATTCGACTCGGTAGGACACGATTAGTACACCGGAAGTTGAATTTTTGCATTTACCCCTGATGGG
>JAQIXA010004178.1:0-11949 GCA_034699045.1 Nanhermannia cf. coronata Gr-Ori-00579 | reverse complement strand
CACCAGAGGTCATCATTTGACCTAGGATGACCATAAATGAAATAAAAAAAATCTTGACAAACAAAATTATATATACAAATTAATACTATAATTAACTACCTTACCTATTCCATTTGTAATAAGATCGTCTCTAATTTATATTTTGAGGATTTTTAGAACTTTTTTGGTTGGGATTGAAAGAAATTTATTTGAAATTTATTCAAGTTTTATTATACGATCGTAGATATATTGTAAGTTTAAAGTTTACAAATTGGAAAATCTTATAGATATTTCCATATTCATGTATCAGAAATTTGTTTGGCAGATTCAATTTAATGAACAAGTTCACAGGAATGTTTATCCTCTGCTGGTTTGTAACTTTGACCTTTGTAATCATTTTCATGTGAATTCCCCTTATTCTCAGATAACCAGCTATCTACACTAAAAATTTGAATACGAATATTAATTTTTATATAAAAATGATACTTAAAATGATTTTTTTTTACCAAAAGCAAGTGTTTTGTGATGAACAAAGCATATTATTGGCATGCTCACCACAAGCATTATCATCTAAAAATTAAAAAATATGCTAGATTTGATTAACTACTTTAGTTAATTATTAATTGTGTGAACAAAGAGAGCTTATAATTTTCGAGCAATTTTTAGGACAGATAAAGTATAGTAAATGCTCGCTTCGCTCACACAAAATTCTCATAAAAAGAAATTTTTTTTTTGGAAATTTTGAAAATATGGTAGGTTATATTTACCAGACTCAAACACTCCAGTATGTTTGCAACTTTGACCAAAAATAAATTCTTCGGATTTTGCCAAGACGCCAAAAGTTGCAAGAAAGATCAAAAAAATTCCAAGTTTCATGATTATGAAAACTCAAAAATAAATTTTTTTTTCAAAAATTTAAAGTTTGTAGAGTTTATTTTCTTTTGAGTGATTTTAAAAATCTGAATATTTATGCAAAGAATTCTTTGAAATTTATACTAAAATTTAAGCAAGGATTCGATAAGCAAATTTGAAATAAATTGACCTATACTAATGAAATTTTAGTTAGCCTGAGCCGGTGCAAACAACCTGGAACGAGAATCTAATTCAGTTTTAATTATGGATAATTAAGCTTTGAAAATTAAATATATCTAGGAAAATTACTCTGCATAAATAAGCATTTAAATTAAGATTTCAAATGGCATAGGTATACTATATAGGCTATAATATGTATTTCAAAAGTTTTAAAAATGTTAAAATCCTAAAATGAAAACTGTGCCGGGTTTGAGCCATTTTTGGGCCTAACGAGTGAATTAATGAGACCTGTCCTTTTTGTAGCCTTTGAAAAGGCGCTTCGAATTAGAATGGTATATGTCAAGTCCCCAAAGACCTTGGCCTTAGGTCGAAATTCACCAAAAACCATAAATTTTAGCAAATATCAATATTTTCAAAACAGAATCTCTCAGAATAATTATTTCAAATTTTTTTTATTTATCTAGATAAATAACAATTTTCAATATACCTATTTTCTATTACAGCTTTACATTCAAAATATTATATAATTATATTTAGAATCGAGGATATAATTTAGTTTAATTACTAATTATACCTATTAAAGACAAAAAACTCAGCTTTAATAAAATATATTTACCTAACATATTATTATTCAAATAAGGAAAATTTTAAATTGAAAAAGTTATTTTAATTATTTTTAATAATTACAATCTTTCGATAAAACTCCCACCATATTTGACGGGCACATTCTTGACCCCCAGATTTTTCAGTAAAAATTCTCGTCCATTGGATGAGAAAATTTTGACTTTGTCAATAGTCCTCTGACCCATAAATGGCTTTATAATATTGAAAAGTATGGAAAATATATATGGAGCATTTATCACGATACAGATCTAAAAAATACCAAATTAGTAATTTTTACGATTATTTTGAATATTTTAGAGACTTCAAGTATTTCCGGATAGTTAGCTTCAAATTCTCGTACAGTCTCCAATAATATATTTATAGCTACAGATATAAAGTTATCAAAATTAAAAAAATAAATAAATTTTTGAACTCTTTCAAGTGTATCAAGTTCCATATATTGGAAACTTACCATCTCTGGATAAGAGTTGAGAATAAGGAAACTGATCCATGTCGCTCACATAAACAATTTGAGATGCGGAATAATCATTTAGAGGATTTATTTTGTCTTTATTTGCCTCAAGCAATTTTTCTAAAACCTGAACGATGTATTTACAATATTCTGGCCCTTTTCCCAATCTGGCAACTAAATTATATCAGCTAAATTATAGCAACTAAATTGATTCAAATTTACTATTCACAAATTTCGCTTACCAATTATTTTAAATGTTAAATTATATATGTTGGCTTACCTTTTCTAAGATCATATCTGCCATTTGGAGCAAAATAAATTGAAGAATTTCGTTCGTTAAATCCAGTCAATTGGTAGGGAAATTCTTTGGCCATCCATTCTGGTGGTGTCCAACTCAAAACATTGTCAACATCTTTTTCTTTTCTCCATTCCATTGACTAGATTATAAAAAAATCATTAAATATTTGAAATTTTTTTCGAGCATGCACAACTAGAGCCTGTGCCTGTTATAAGGGTCCTTTATGCCAAATTTGGTCAAGATCGGTCAAATAGGTTTCGAGTTATGCCGCGAACATACAGACATACAGACAGACAGACAGACATACAGACTATAGAGACGGACAAAGTGCAAGCAAAGTTGAATGGTAAGTGCTCGCTTCACTCGCACAATAATATTTCCATGTAATCTCTCATACCATTCTTAGCATTTCTTCAGATTTTATCAAATCCATATCACGAGCTGTAAATGAGACGAGAGTATGCTATTTTTTTTATAAAATATTTCAAAATTTTTGATAAATTTACCTCGTAGCCATCTCAATAGTTGGGGAAATGAGTTTTGGTGTTCATTCAGATCTAAATCGGAAACTGCTTTTCTAAGCTGTAGAGTAAATTGTCATTTTAAATTTCCTACATGTATTTATGAATTGAGTGATATTTTAAAAATAATATATGGGTACACAATTTAATATATATGAACTATATTCTCAAACAGTGCAAATTAACACCTTAGATTAGCTCAAACAATTGAAAAAAACCCGAAATCTCAAATCTACTCAAATAAAAATAAGCTTTTAATAAGAAAAGTTCATATTCAAAAATGGCTCAGATTTAATTTTATCCCTATTTTGGTTGAATTTACCCCAATAATTTTGGTCTAACTTTAACACTGTATAAAATTAACCCAAAATAGCCAAAATTAGCCAAAATACAGATAGAGATGAAAATAAACTCAAGTCTTTGAAAATTTAAGTTTAAATAACCTTTAAAATAAGGTCGTATTCACGCAAATTAGGCGGTTCCATTATTCAAAATTCCAGAATTTTATTTTAAATTTTTTTATGTATCAGTATCTGTTATTTGTAGTCAAATAATTTAAAAATTCAAAAATGTCCAATATTTTGAAATATAAATATATGTACTTTATTTTAGTAGGGTACTATTATTATAATCTTTATCTCTACTATTATGAGGCACATCTTAGATACTTGAATATATGAGAGCTTGTATTTAGAATACAATTAAGGATATACAGATAATATTAATTTAATTGCAAATTACACCTAATAAAGATATAAAAAAACATTCCTTTGATAATAGGTATTTTTTCTCAGGGAAAATTTTAAATTGAAAAATTAATTTTTACGATATATCATTAGCAATTTAATTTAATGGATTATGAGAAATTCAAAAGGTATATTAATATATCATTGAATTTTAGGATGATTCGGCTTTGATTTGAATTTTAACAGACTTGTTACGATGTTTACTGTAACTATTGTCAAGGCATATGTAATCTAAAGGTATAAAAAACAGGAAATTGCATTTTATAAATAGGTATTATAGCATGTTAATTACATAATTAAGACATACAAGTGCCGGGAATTTCGAAAATATGAGAGCCAGCTTCATCACCGTCGACCGATTTCTTGTAAGGGTACATTTCCCGGTTGTTTTCGTCCAGGATTGAGAATCCAATGTTATTTTTCTCGACTTTGAGAACCCAACTAAATAAGTCATAAATTTCTATCTATAATACATATTATCTTTTTTATTACAATGTGCTCAAAAAGTCAAGAAATAAGTAAAAAATGCTTTGAAAATAACAAGTAGGGTACCTACATACATACCTAATATGATATGATAATAGTAGTATTAGTATCTATCAGTATATAGCTGGTACCTATCTATCAGTTTAATATAAAAAAATCTTTATTGAAATTGAGTTTGAAAATTTTGAATTTCGAATTTCGATTCAAATTGTAAATTCAAATGCTAATTTTATAAAAAATTTCATTTTGAAATATGTAGTTAATAATTTTGGCTCATTTGAGACTATCTCAGGAAAATTTTGGATTTCAAAATTGAAACTTTAGATTAAATATTTAGTAGTAAAGTACCCTACTACTAAATATTCATTCGGTCGGTTCAAATGAAACTTGGCTTTCTAATACATAATGTAAAAGTAAATTACTGTTTCAGACAAAAACCTATGAATTTGTTTCAAATAAGAACTAATAAGAACAATTATTTCTTTATATCTGTACTTTGACTTTTTGAAAACTCTATAAAAATATAAGTCAAAACAAAAAAATAAAATTTATATAAAGTTTACGAAATGTTCGTATTGGGTTCAGCCGTGTCAAAACCCAATTTCCTTTTTGACCCAGATTTCACTTCGAAAGTATTTGGCTCAAAATCCAGCTCTAAATACTCAATTTCGCCATCATCGCCATCTAAATTCGGCTCAACTCTGTACAAAACACCTCTCTCACACTTTTGGTTCAAAACCTTAGATAATTATAAAAATTATAAATTTATGTATTATTTCTGGGTATCTTTAACATACTGAAGCAACGCTCGTCCCGCCATACTTGGGCGGCAATTGATTAGCAGGAAGATTATTTTGTAGGATTGGTTTCCATTTTTCAACTTTTTTTGAATATATTTGAATCTTTTCAATCGTATTCTTAGCCATGAAGGGTTTAATCATGGCGAACAATTTGGTGACGATTTTAGGACAATTGACAGCATAAGCAGCTATAAAAAAAAGTTCACAAGATTATAATTATGTAATTTTAATAGATTTTAATAACGATTCAACTTATACTTTTTAAGGTCTCTGGAAAGTTTGCTTCGAAAATCTGAACATAATCCGTTAGGATTTTTATTGCTTTAAAAATTGATGATTATCATTAGTTGCAAATAAGGAAATTTACTATATATTTAGTTGATACCTCCGATTGAAGTCAATTGAGTGTAAGAATATTTATTCATATCAGTTATGGAAATGAATTGAGACACGGGTTGATTTGTTTTTGGATTAATTTTGTCTTTACATTCGTGAAGAACACGGGCAAATATTTGAATCAAATATTTCAAGACATCATCTCTCTTTCCCATATCAGCCACTGTATAATCCAAAACCTCAAATTAGATTTGCAAAATTTAGAAAATAGACCTTTCAAAAAGGTCTTAAATCCTATCACCTTAATTTAGATTATGTCAAAGGTTATTTGATTTTCTGACTTAATAGGTATTAATGTACATATTCTAACATGTTCTAACTTATCTTGGCGAAATGTTTTGAATAATTACAAATAGCTATACAATGCATAGAAAACTTAATAATGAATTAAAACTACCTACCTTTTTTGAAGTCATAAACACCAAAATAAAACATTAAAATCGGAGAATTTTCCTCGGTAAACCCTGTTAATTCATATGGAAATTCTTTGACCATCCAGTCGGGCGCTTTCCATTCCAAAATATTGTCAATGTCATTTTCTTTGCGCCATTTCGCAGACTAAATATAATTTTTCGAAAAAAATTAACAAAAATTTATCGCAATATTATAATTACATTTCTCAGCATTTCTTCCGATTTTTTCAAATTCAAATCTCGAGCTGTTAAAAAACTCAATATTAATCTTAAGGATATATTTGTGTTTCAGGACTTTGCATGTTAAATGGTCATATTGGGTCGTATAATAGGCCAGAAAGCCTTTTATAACCTCAAGATATCCTTTTTAAAAATCTTCAAAACTTACCTCGGAGCCATCTAAGCAATTGAGTATCCGAATTGTCATACTCATTTAGCCCTAAATCCTTGACAGCTTCTCTAAACTTTAAAAAAAATTTATAATTTGAATATTTACATAATGATTTAGTACCTTTTGAATTATTTCAAGCTCTGAAGTTGTTGGTGCAGCCATTTTTACAAATATAAGTAGAAATTTACAAATTCCCCCAGTTTAAATAACCGACTCAAAATTCGAAGAAAGTGTGTCAAATTTTATGAGATAAAGTTTCTATTCCGTAATTCATTATTCATTACCTACTTTAAAACAAAAGGTTATTTATATCAAGGGATAAAAAAAAGCAGTAAAACTCATGTTTCATTAATAAATATAAACTCATTTTACATTATTTTTGTTGTTTAACCCAATTATAATTTCATTCTTATATTTTTATGGACAATAATTATCTAATTTATCACGTAAAATTACCTAAAGTTGTGTTTGCTTCTAAATTTTTAATTTGAAATACTAGCTCATGTCTATTAAATAGATTATATTACCAAGCAAATCTAGAATTTCAAAATTGAAATTTGAGAAGAATATAATCATAAACTTGGCAAATATATTTTATTCTTATAAGACTATAATATCAATATCTAGGTATTTAGGGTATCTAAGAAAATTAATTTTTAGTAATTCTCATTTTTTTAGATGTAGGTAAGGTACATCTACTCTACATTTTCATAATACCTAAATGACTATTTTATATTTTCAACATATTGATTTGTGGACATTTTAATTTATAAAAGTCATTTCTATAAAAAAATTGAATTGATAGAATTTAGATATACTTATACGAGTACGTCCTAATCTAAATTAGGTATATGTTTGCTCATAAAATTACTACTATGTAAATATATCTATATAAAAGCAGTTTCGTAATATCGATATACCGGGTTATTTATATTTATAATAAGAGACATTGAAATAATTCAAAGGCCTGAATTCAAATATATCTTTTCTACTTAAAATTTTGTAGTATTTGTAGACTTTTAAATCAATAAAAACCCAAAATTTTGACTTGAAATCCGAATACATATTGGTTTGAAAAATCTATCTTCATATTTCAATTCTGAATAACTTGGTATAATTCAAGTATACATATAATTACATCATTTTGGAATTCTTTAAAAATATTTACAAATCGAGCAGCTGCGTACATTTTAACTTTACTTGTAGTACCCTATAGTATTAGAATCTGTAAAAGTCGTATTACCTATAGTATAATAATTATGTATAAATACCAAGTAGAATAAGATAAGTTTTGGTAAAAAAATATCCTTTTTTGCGGTCAGTCAAGTCAATAACATAACTAGAATTATAATTAATTCATGACATAATAATCTCAATATCATTGAAAATGTATACTAAGACACTAGACAAAATGTAAACTATTTTGATTACTAAATGCTTATTTTAAGAGAAACTACTATTATCTAGATAAGATTTTATAAAAGGAAATCCGTTTTTTGATTTTAATTTTATTTATATAAATTACAATATCTGTACTTATCTATAGTCATTATGAATTCTGAACTTGAATTCTAAATTGCACTTGAACTGAACTGAACTGAACTTGAATTCTAAAAATGATTTTTAATACAAAAGTTCTATTAATTATCATTTTTGGAGTCAATTTTGTGACTTGTGAAATACGTTCAATTAAATCTCACCATTTTAAAGATTCGAGCGACAATTTCAAGATTGAATTTCAATACAAAAAGGGAGTCATAAAATGCGGCGAAAATACAAAATTGATATATTTTGTAAATTCTACAAATCCAGCAAGTTCTAAATTACTTTTGGCTTGTTTTCAAAAGGTAATTTTTTTTTTAAATATTCAATAAAGGACATCTTAATATTATGATAATTTAACAATCAAAGGCCTGAAAGCCGAATAGATCCTTTCTATAAATTTTTCAAAAGTTTTATTTTTTAGAATTTGACCAAATGTCCAAGCAATTTTGAAAATTATAATTGTTCAGAAAGTTCTGGTTCTGGATTTTGTTCAAATGTGCCAAAATTTCGATCTGGATTACTATCTTGTGTTTCAAATGAGAAGAAAATTAAACCCACAGAATATTTTACAGGACTAGATGACAAAATTTGTAATATTTTAATGCAAAAAATTCGAACTTTTGATAGATTTTATTTTTTTTAGATAAATTTCAAGATTACCAGGCTCAAATGCCTGAAAAGTCTTTGCTGAATTTGCAAATTATCGAAAAATATGGCGAACCTGAAAACTACGAATTGGAATATCTCTATACAAAATATTCATTTATTTTTATATGCTCGGCCGTTTCATACATTTACAGGGAACAGATGATGGAGATTTATTTCATGGATAAAAATGATCAAATTATTGAAAATGTTATTTGTAAGTGTGATACATAATATGTTGTAATTTTTGCAAAAGGATATAATTTATATAGGTTATAAAATGTGTTTTCTGGCATTTTTTATGAGATTTATCATTGTAAAAGCCTGAAAGCCGATTATATCCTTTATAGTAATATAGTAATTATTTGATTATTCAGAATATTTTGAAATTTTGAAGGATATTTTAGGATTTTATTTAAGATTTTTGCTTAAATTTTAGATTACAAAAAAGAGTTTCAAAAAAATGGAATTTTTGGAGTAAAATTCTCCCTGAATTTAACGACAGAGATGACAAAAATTGTTTGCCAAACTCAGAATTGGAATTCTGAGGTCAAAAATTCTTCATTAAACATTGTTGTTCGAGGTAATTTTTTAAGGGAATATTTACAGCTTTTATGCCCTTAATGTAATGCCTTACATAAAGGATAGAAAACCTAAAGATATCTTTTAAAAAATTTCTAAAAATTTAAATCTGATTGTAAATTATATTTAGAAAAAACTCGGCCTATATTTGTTCATAAACAAGTTGACTATTACTTCCCAATGGATGAAAAAACGCCTTACATTCTTTGTAAGCTTCAAATTCTGACTTTATTATCCCCGATTTAATCAAAAATTTTAAAATTATAGGCCAATCATATGGTGTTCCTAGACCAAAAATGAGCTGGCATTGGGATGAACATCAAACTGTAAAATTTCGAAAAAAAAGCTCGCATATAAACTTGTAAACTAATTTTGATTATATAAGGACATTGAGCATACAATAAATTACAACATAAAGGGATGGCAAAATTTTGCCTATGTGAATTTCTTTAATCTGAATGAAAATTATGAAGGAAATTACACCTGTTATGCAAACAATAGTGAGGGAATTTCAAAAGCTACTTTCACCATCAAATTGCAGGGTAAGACCTGAACAAAACTTGAAAATTTTGAAAATTTTTCTAAAATTTTGCTAATTTTTAGAACCGACGATTATATCTCCAGGGATTGTGGCACTTTTAATACTCCTAGGAGTCCTGATTCCAATTTTATTGATTGCAATTCTTTTCGTATGGAAATTGAGAACACCAACCGTAAAATTCAATCTAATTTAAATATGACCATTTTTAGAGTAATTTGGTTAATTTACAGATGGGTCTGACAAAAGAAGAGATTGATGAATTTCTAAAAGGAAAAAATTATGAAGCTCAAAAATTTTTCAAAAATTCAAGTGAAATTAAAAATATCACGGCTGAGAATGTAGATGAAAAACCATATGATAAGAGCTATGAAATTAATTATGATGGATTTACCATTGGTAAAGTTGAAATTTTTTTTAAAATTGCTAAATTTAATGAGTTTTTCAGATAGGGAATCAATACTGGGTTCTGGAAATTTCGGAGTTGTTTTTAAAGGTCAACTTGGAAGTCAGATTTGTGCTGTTAAAAGTGTTCGAAGAAATTGCGAAAAATCTGTTTTGAAATCCCTACTTTCAGAATTGAAAATTATGACTTTTTTGGGACATCATGTTCATCTGGTCAATTTAATGGGGGCTTATACTCAAGAGCTTAAAGAGGGTATGATAGTAAATATTTTAAGTTTTTTAAGTTTTTTAAATTTTATTTTTGTGTTTAAGGCATCGTCTACATTTTTGTGGAATATTGTCCAATGGGAAATCTCGAAAATTACTTGAGAAATAATCGATATAATTTTGAAAATATTGATTTTGATGGAAATTCATTGAAAACTACTTTAATTACAAGGTATGTAAAGATTGAATTCAGATACGATTGAAACAAGTTATAAATCGTTTATTTTAGAAATTATGAAAATAGAAAACTGTTTGAATCATCAGAAATAATGTCAACTTTTGACCTCTTGACCTGGGCTTCACAAATTGCATGTGGAATGGAATATCTTGCTAATAAAAAGGTAGATAAGTATTCAAGAATGATTTTTTAAAAATATCTTCAAGTTTTAATGAGCTTTCTGTATATGAGGTTTAGCATACAAAGGTCTTTAAGCCGAATATAGCAGGGTACCTTTAAAATTTTGCTTTCAGGTCGTACATGCGGACTTGGCTACTCGAAACATACTACTAGTAAATAAAAATCAGATCAAAATTACAGATTTTGGATTGTCAAAGAAAATTTACGATTATGAGCCTTATATTAAAAAGCAGCAGGTATAAAAATATAAAACCTTGATTAAATTCTATAATCTTAAAATTTTCAAAAAAAGCAACCATTACCTTGGCGTTGGATGGCTTTAGAGTCCCTGAAAGACTTGAATTTTTCCTCAAATTCAGATATCTGGTCCTATGGAGTTCTGTTATGGGAAGTACGCTGAAATAGCACAAATTTTTTCAAATTTTATTTTTTTGAATCATTCAAGATATTTTCCTTGGGAGATATACCTTGGCCAGGACTCAGCTGGGATTTTGGATTCGTTGATAAATTACTCAATAATTTGAGAATGTTAAAACCTCACTATTGCTCTAATTCTATGTAAGAAAAATTATTTCTAAAAACTAATTATAATTATATATATATTTAATGATTTTTTAATGAATTGGTTGATATACCCGATACCCTTAATTATGTAGATATGAATTAATGCTCATCTGCTGGGACAATGATCCAGACAAAAGGCCCAACTTTACTTATTTACAAATATATTTTGAAAAAATGCTAAATGAATTGAATAACTTTAGATAGATAAACTTTCATTAATCTAAATCTAAATCTAAATCAGAAAAACCTTTTAGCTAGTATAGATATATGACAAGAAATCTCAATAACATATCTTTTCATGTTATAATATTTGTTACCACTTTTATTTCTACATCTTTGCCATATCTTACTCAAAAATTTAAAAAAATGTTCATATAAATTAAATAATGATATTTAACGTATAGATATTAATATTAATATTAACCTACTATTTTGGTCAAAGTCAATCTCAATCATAATCGAGTTCACGGTAGGTAAATATTTTATAACTAAACTCAACTGATTTTTGAACCATAAAGTAAAGCCTCCCTTCCCTATCCCTATCTGTATTTTATCAAGCAATTATTTACAAATATTATAAATCTTGTCAAAAACATCTTTCTATTCTTTTCTATTGAAATTGAAATAGAATTGAATTTTTTAAATTCAATTCTAGAATTAATTGTTGATGGTGTCAAAAATATAAGTAATTTTTTTTATTACTGTTTTCATCTAATTATAGGTATATAAAAAACTTGAAATTAGTTATTTTGGTAATTATTTTAGTAGTTATTATCTCTCAACTTCAAAACAAAAATTAATTACTATATACAGTATTATACTGTCAGTATATACTACCAAGACCAGTAGATATACCAGACCGAGCGCATTTTTCGTTTTACAGCAAAAGTTTTGTAACCAACGAAAGC
>JAQIXA010004177.1:0-11950 GCA_034699045.1 Nanhermannia cf. coronata Gr-Ori-00579 | reverse complement strand
AGGTTTTTAGGACCTCATTAAGGGAGTTATGTTTGCTTTAGGTTAGGTTAGGTTAGGTTTGTGGCGAAAAGGTGGACCGCCACTGGTCGGAGGTCAAATGTTGACCCTTCGGGCCAACATTTGACCTCCTGCTGGGGACCATTGCGACCCATTGCGATGAAAAAAATTTCGATTTTTTCAAAAATTTTCCAAGTCCCAAAGTGGTCCTATTTGGTAAAATCCAACCGATATGTTTCGTACTATAGATCTGTGATAACTTTTCAAAACTTTTGGACAATATTTGGCCAAATTTTCAAATTTTGACATAATATATAATCTTTGAACTAACTGCCTAAAATTAAAAGTAATTTTAAATTGAATTTTTGATATTTTGAACATTGAGAATAGTAATATTATTTTAAGGTCTTTAAAAAAAGGATCATGTTCAGGATAATTACCCTGGAATAATATTTCTTTCAACACTACAATTTACAATTCAGAATTTCTTCTATACTATAGACTATACTATAGTAGTAGACAGAAGCTTAAATTTTACTTCGCATAAATATACATTGCAAACATTCAATTACATTTTTATGTTTTTTTAAACTTTGCAAGAGAATTACGATCCTTTCATTCTAAATTTCAAAACTAAACCCTTTTCATGTACTTTTAGTCGTATAATACCGTATACCTGAGAAATTGGCATTTTTTTGCAAAAATTGATCATAAAATCCCCTTTGAGTTGGCTCCACATGCGATTATTTGGCTCAGTTAAATACTCAGGTACAATTAGAATGACGAATGGGTATTTAACTTGACTCATAATAATCGTAAATTATATCTGTTCTGTATAGCGAATTTAGTACTCGAAAATTGAGTAAAAAAACTGCTTCTATTTTGATGCTTCTGTGTAAAAACCAAATAATCCGTAAATAACAAGTAACCCTACACTCAAGGCAAAAAATAAAATAAAAACTCATATTTCAATTGCTGCTTTCTCAACTTTTTTCAGAATTTAGAATGCAATTTTGACCTGTTAATCGTTAAATTGCACCCAAACTTGTAAAAAAAATTTTTATAAAATAACCAAATATTGTAGATTTTGAGAATTTTAAAAGAAAAACCAGGTTTTGGACATACTAAATACTCTGGTACTTTAAAAATTTGATCAAAATTTTTAAGAAATATTCAAAATATCTATCTGAATGAAAAAAAAAGATAATCTGAAGCTACTTGTATGACTTTTAATAGGATCTGGTAGTCCTAAAAAAGTTAAAATGTCCAAAAAAATCCTAATTTGATATCAAAATTTATATATACGCCTACTATATACTCTAGGAGGTACTCTATATTAGATAGAAAGTGTGGACAACATGAATAGTGATCTAAATTAATTAAAATTTTGTCAAATTTTGTGTAAAATATCTGATAATTGGCACTTGAAGTGTAATTATAGGGATAAGTCAAAAGCTAAAATTTATTTTTAGTCATTTTTAGTGATTTTTTGTGAATGTTTACTTGTCTGAAATTTTTATTTTTATTTTTATTGAGAATTCAAAACGTGTTGCTCAATTAGCCTTTAAGTAGTATTTAGAAGGTATTGAAGCAGATGGATATCGTGTATATTTACTCTTATTATAGTAGAACATAGACTACTAGTATACTAGTATAGTAGGTATACTTGATACTTGATAATTATAGGTTTAGATTTTAAAAGCACCGGACGAACAAAAACTAAAAACTGAGAAAAAAACCAAGAAACTCCTACATACTATGTTGAACAAGGTGGTCTTTAATAATTTTAATCCATTTTTGATTACAAGAATGACTTAAGGGGGGAAACTGACAGCTACTTAATTTACTTATTAATTCACTTAATTAGATCAAATAAACAAGCCTTATAGTCTACAGTACAAAGTACACTGACCCTTGAGGCTAATTGTATACAGATACAGATAGTACAGATAGTATATAGATATGAAACTTGCTCCAAAATTCTGTTTTTTTGTAATTAATTTAACGAAATTTTTGTAATTTTTTGTAATAAATTGGAATTTTTTTGCTTACCTTTCCAGACTCTTTCTCGAAATCACATTCTCTCAGATCGGTTGGGTAGCCGTTTGGTGCGTGATTAAAGACTAATTGGAGATTTGTACCCGTTGTTGTGAAAGCCTAAAATTGGCAAAAAATCAAAAAAATCGCTTATTAAATACTAGTGTCAAATACCATCATGTCCTGCTGAGTCGACAAATTTGAATTATCTTTTTATGAGCTTGTACAAAATTTTACCAAATTATTTCGTAACTAACAGGTTTTGAAATTTTTTGATTTCAATGTTTAGTATTAGAATTCTGTGTAAAAAGGCGATTTATTAAGTAGGGAAACGAGTATCTTCTGATTTTAGTGTTAATTTATTGGCAATTTTTGAACATTTTAGCACATTTTAGAACAAAGTGTTATAAAAGATATATTCGGCTTTCAGGCCTTAACAATGCTATACCTCATATAAAGGCCAGAAAGCCCATTATAACCCAAAGATATCCTTTACCATTTGAAATTATCAGGTTTGTATTGAGGAAATTTAGGCAAAAACCAGGATTTCATATTGAAAATTGAGATAATACCATTTATTTTTAAGTACCTAGTACCTACACCTACAATATGAATTAAGTACCTACAATATACACAATATGAGTGAAATGCTGAGTATTTAAGAAGGCTGAAAACGTAAAATATATTTTGATTTGAAAATCAATTTTGAAATTTTTCATCAAAATTTGGTCAAATTTTTTACGAGATAGCTTGCAAAATATCTCAGAAATCAAAATTTCAAGTCAAAAAACGGCAAAATTCAAAGAGATTCATCAACTATATAATATTACTTCCGCTTTTTTAAATCTCATAAATACCTTACAAGTTACAAGTACTCATAGTACAAGACAGTAGCTTGAAATATCTCTAAAAAAATCTTTTTACTGTAGAAATTGTGAATGTAAAACTCAACAAAGCTCAACGAAGGTGGCCAGTTAAATTTAAAATTTTGAGTAAAAAAAAAGCCGACAGTTTTACTTGTAATACCAGTAGTAGTACATTCATTTAGATACTTAAAGTTTTATATCTGTCGAATAATTACCTTTTAAAATGTACAAAAACCCTATCGAATCAAAAAGTCTTTTTTTTCTGATTCTCATCATTTTCTTATTGAAATCTGCCCAGACTTATAAGTTTCGTATATTGAGCTTTGTACTCGTATAAGGAGAAATAAGAACTATTTTAGAGATCTGTTTTGAGATTTTTTTATCCCTAATCATGGGAATACCAATTTATTCTCAGAATCTGGCGTCAATTTCTTAGAAATCGATTTTTTTTGTCTTCGAAAAACAGATCTCACAAGAAGGGTTAATAGAAATTGAATTAGATATTCTAAAATTTGGTATTTTTGAGATTTTTTGGCCCATTTTTTTGATATTTCAATGTCAATTTGATCAAAAAATGTCCAAATTTGATACATTTTTCCATCAGTTTTTGATTTAATCTCGCAATCTGGAGTTAATTTTCAGAAATCGATTTTTTTGTGTTCGAAAAATAGATATTACAAGAAGAGTTAATAGAAATTGAATTAGATATTCTAAAATTTGAAGCCTTTTTTTGGCATTTTGAGATTTTTTGGACCATTTGTCGATATTTCAATGTCAATTTGGTCAAAAAATATCCAAGATGATGAATTTTTTCCATAAGTTTTGAATTTAATCTCGCAATCTGGAGTCAATTTATCAGAAATCGATTTTTTTAGTGTTCGAAAAACAGATCCTTACAAGAAGGTTTCGAAATTCTAAAATTTGAAGCCTTTTTTTGGCATTTTTGAGACTTTTTTGGGCCATTTTTTCGATATTTCAAAGTCAATTTGGTCAAAAAATGCCCAAATTTGAAAACTCAATTTGAAATCCTAGGTTTCTCTCTATTCAAGTATGGTACAATAGATTTCAAAATTGAAATAAATAAGCCTAATCTGCCCTTCTGTAGTTTCATTTTCCAAATATCAGGACTTTTGTGACAATTTTGATCAGTTTGACCATTTTTCTGAAATTTTTAGAAAAATTTGCAACTTACGATTTCGGTATGTCCTTCTCTGCAACCATTCTGAAATCTCATTTGTCTTTCCTCCAAAGGCCGATCTCTGTATCCTGTATAACGCACCTGTTCAAATTTACAGATAAAAATTACAAAAAAAATTCAAATCAGTCCTCGTACTATCTATACAGATAGTACGAGTATAAAGTTTAAAATCTGGATTACATGTGGAACTAAACATTTGCTTCAAAATTAAATAAAAAACTCTTAAGTAAGTGTGTATTAAGTCCCAATGAACCATAACCATTTGGGCACAAAGTAAGTATTCTATGCCTGAATAAATATCGCTGTAAAGTCCGTAAATTTACCTACTTATAATATAATGATAGTAAATTTTATAGGTATGATTTTTAGTGCAGGAAATGCACATGTAATTATGAATTATCATTTTTCGGAGAATCTTATGATCGATTGAATTTGGAACAAGACCTCGAAATCAGTCAAAATGTAACCCTTTGATTCAATTTTGGAAAATTTTCTAAAATTTCTGAAACTATACTTTAGATATACGTATTCTACGATAGTAGATAGACCAAAATATTTTGAAATTTTGTTTAAAAAGCAAAAATTTATCAAAATTGAGATTTCAGGAGAGTATTAGTTCTGAAATTTTGAAAGTTTCAGAAACCTTTTGATTTTGAAGGCTTTAAAAAGCCCAAAAGTATCCAAATTTTGCGATTTTGAACTAAATATTTGGAATTTCTATACAAATATGGTACTTTACAGTTGACCTAGAGGTCTGAATTGTTCTAGTACTTAATAGCTATACTAGATAAATTTTTGCAAAATTTTGAACAAGTATGATCAAAAATTAAATTTTCCAAATTTTGATTCGGTATTCCAATGTGGAATTGTATGAAGCAAAATTTTCGATTCATATTTTATGAGATTGATGATAAAATAAACTTAATTGTAGAATTTGCCAAAATATTTACAGGTTTTTTGCGAGTAGCATTTTGTAAAGCCTAAAAATCAAGATCCTTTTTTTGCAAGAATCTTGTTTTTTATAGCAAAAATTTAGGTAGGTAAAGTTAGGTTCTTTTGTAAGGATTAGGTCTTTATATGTGTATGTATATGAAAAAAAAATTCAAAAATTTTATTTACATTTCTTACCTCAGATTCTCGGCCGAGCCTTCTGAACAATTCATCTGATTCAAATTTATTTTTCTGATCTGGGACAACTCTGGGCATTTTAAAATAAAATCTAGGTTTCGGTTGTGGTTCATATAAACCAAGGGAATCAAAGGGTAACATATTTGCTGGTAAATTATGATGATGATGATGATGGTGATGACTTATAGGTGGTAGACCCACTGATCCTGGTGGTGGTAAATTCTGACTTGGTGGTGGTGGTAAACTTGGTCTACTGAAATTATTAGAATTAGAATTTATATGATGATTACCACTAGTAGTACTATTATTATTATGGATATTATGATGGGATTGATGATGGATTTGAGGTTGTCCAAGTCCTACAAAAGACACTGTCGAGGATGTCTTATTCATGACACTAATAAAACCAGACCAGAAGAAGAACCATGGGCAAATGCTAGGGTGAAACTGACTGACGAGTATAAAATGTTAAATAGAACCTCAAAAAATAATTTTTGGGGTTCAGTATTGGTAAGGCTGTGTGGTGTACCCATGTACTTGGGCCACATCCCCCAAACTTGGACCAAATTCGGGTTTTCCTATCCGACCCCAAGGAGGTCCAATGAAAATAAGATCTACCTAACCATTGGCTGTATGGTTTTTGTGGGTTGGTCTTCATACTTCAGAATCACCAGAAAAAGCAACCTCAACAGTTTAAACCAGAAGAACCATTTACTATTTAAACCATACCATGAACCATCGAGGATCACCAGAAATGTGAGAAATGTTGCCCAGGAATACCCTTATAAAATTATATCAAGTATACCTAATACTCGAAACAAAATACTCTAAAACTTATGCAGAAATCCTTATAAATATTTCAAAAGTACTTAGGGTACTCGTATATTGTATACAGGTACTATAGGACAAGCTATGATGCGAAAATACTCAAAAATATTATGCAAAAAGTATCGAATTCTATATTTTTGAGTAGAACACTTGTTAATTGATACTCTACAGAATATTTGACTAGTAGGTACACTATAGTAGTAATAGAATCAAGAAATTTTATGTTTTTAATAGAAATTTATATATTTGAGCCAAATACAAATGGATTTGATTACTATACCTATTCAACTATCTAAAGAGCTTACAGAACAGATAGAAAGAACTCTTTTTAGGTAATATAGATTATTAACAAGGCCTTGCAAGGTTTTATTTTAAGCAAAATAAAATTCCTATATTTGCTATTTTTATCGCTATTTTTTGAGAAATTCAGGTTTGACAGTTTCATTAGAACTTTGTTGAATTCGAAAGGATATATTTGGGTTATAATTATAATGGCCTTTTTGGGCCTTTATATGAGTGAGGCTTGGAAATTCAGAATAGGTACACATTTTTGATAATAGTTTCCAATATAGGTATTCGATTATTTGAGGTCTGAATCTGAATTTCATCAGGGAATTACTGTATTCTGAAATTGTGAAAATTTTGTAAGCGATTCTATTCTTGATCAATAATCAATATAAAATATTTTGAAAATATTCAAAATTTTCAAAAAATTTCGAGAATTCAGGATTACTTGTTTTCAAAATACGTAACTCCAAATCCTAGATAATACTTGTATGTTGATTTTCGATGATATAAAAAAATCCGTTTTTTAAATTTTAAGTTTTCAAAGAATTTTACTGATTTCCATTCTTTCGATTCAGCTCTGAAAAATCAAGTTTTTGGTTATTATCGTGGCGAAAATTTTTCGTTTGATTCTATGAAAATTTTAACTTTTTGTGACGGAGACGGAGATGCTAGTGAACTGTATTTTAAATAGTAGCCTTTATTTTAAAGCTATTTCCATAATTTGACGTTTTGTAGTGCAAATACCTACCTAAATAAATCAAAAAATTTTCATTTTTACAAGTTACAAATAGGTAAGTTTGAAGTCAAAATTTGAGTTTTCAGAACTGGGTTCAAGGAATAGACAATATACAATTTTAAAGTAGGTACTTAAATGTATGTAGATAGATAAGTAGGATAATATTAAATGCATAGTGTATCTGTACTTGAAAAACTGACCAAAACTTTCTCATTTAATACAAGAAATCAGGGTTTTTTGGTCTCAATTTTTTAAGGATTACTTGATCCTTATAATTCCTTAATACATAGTAGTTTATCGAAGGTTTTAAGTTTTAGTTTAAAAACCCTTTTTATCCATTAAAATCTTAAATCTTTATAATAAGAATACAAATAATGAGAAACATCCTGTCCATTATTATGACCGAAATGACGCGAGCCAAGAACACCAAAAATCGACACACTTATTTATACTTTTACCCAGCACCTGCTTCGTCTCGAATGATTATAAATTATCATCTATTTCTCTATGAAATCATATAAAAATACATTCTTTCTATGCAAAAAAACAGTCCTAAATCCTCAAGAAAGTTCTCAATTTTCGAAAAAAAACTTTACAAGCTTAATTATTTCAAATCAAAATATTTTGAAAAATTCTCAAAATTCTTAAGCAAAAGACTAAAAATTATCAAAATTTATGGTCCAAATAGACTACTAGATGCCTTTGCATAGTATTCAAAAATTTAGTTTTTTTGAAAATTTTGACCTTTTAAACAGACATATTTTAAAGAGGCAATATTTCCCAGATTCTGATATACGAGTAGTATCAAGAATCAAGAAAAGTTTTTCTACAAAAAGATAGTTTAAATAATTGATGATATCTTTTATTTACCTTGATTCCTCTATTATAAACTTGTAGATCTACAGTATCTTAAATAGAAAATACAAGACTTTATATATAACTCAAAGTACTGGTATTTCTTACGATGTGACAATTTTGATGACAAAAGCTAGGAAATTGACAAAAAAAGACTCAGAATAGATTTCCCATGTCGAATTGTATCATCTCTGTCTCTGAGATTCTAGATTTTTAGAAAAATATACAAATAGGAATACAGAGTAGGTAGGGTACTTTAAAAAGATAAGTTTGTACTTTAAACGAGCAAAAATTTATAAAGAATCTTAAGATTTACCTATATAAAATACAAATTTTTAATATCAGTAGTAAGATAGTTCCTCTATCAAATTTCTATCATATCTATTCTTTAATTTATTTGTAGAAAAGTTTATTCACAAACAAATTGTAGATACTTATGTAGTAAAAAATATTTTAGATAGATATAGATATAGATATCTAACTACTAGCTGGTTTCAAAACTTTTAAAAAATATCGTTAAAAAATGACATTATTCTAATAGCACAGATATCAGAATCAGAATGTACATAAGCTATACCGCGATACCTGCCTAATAGTTAAGTTAGAATTATAAAGTAAAATTATTTCGAAATCGAAAATTACCTAAAGTTTTCGAGAATTTCGAGAATTTAAAGCTAAAGGATATCTTAAGGGTCCTAAGTCCTAGGCCTTTGGCTTCTTTTACGTAAAAAATTTCTTTCACAAATAAAAACTATCACTAAAATGCATAAGTTTCTATTAGCTCATAAAGTTTTAGGATTTATAACTAGAATAGAACTACGTGCAGGACCTTATTGTATTCAAAATCTAAATCTAAAATTTTGATAATTTACTATAAACCCTATACATTATTCTAATATAAGTATAACATATCTCAAAAACTTCTCTATAAAGTATATTTATACCTATATAAATTGAATTTTACAAGAAAATTTGACCATTTCAGCTCAGGTTTATCTGACTATAAACCTGACCTAAATTGAGCTTTTAGGACGGACAATTTTTTCTGGATAGGGTTTTTCGATTTGGATCGTAAAATCCTGTTAAGCGCCTTTTGGCCATCTCGAGGCTCCAAATCAAAATTTATTTACAGATTACCTCAAAAGTAAGGAGGTGATTTCAAACTGGCGAGAGCGTCGAAAAATTTATTTTCTAAATTTTTTGGAATTTGGAAGTAAATTGAAAATTGAATAATTAATTTTGTCAATTATTTAATTGTAATTAGTTAATTATCATAATTGTCCAGAATGAAGCTAGTAAGGTAAGTATAATATCTAATTTATCATGATTTATGAGACTTTGGGTATAATTTGACGTATTTTATGTCAAATGTTATTGTAATTAGAATATTATAATTATGTGGTAGGTTAGCCGGTTTTTTGTTTTGATTTTAGTTAAATAATTGTAAATTGTCTAATTGTTTTCTAATTGTCTTGTAGGTTTCTTATGAAGCTGAGTCATGAGACTGTGACGGTAGAACTTAAAAATGGTACAATTGTCCATGGAACTATTGCAGGTAATTGCCGAATTTCCATTTAAAAATTATATGGTTCCGGGTCTTTTTATGTAGAAGCTAAAGCTCTGAAAAACCTAATCTGAGCTTGGTTACAGTTTCATTTCAGGGCTAATAAGTTTGTCATGTATTTACTATGTAAATTAGAGGTTTTTGGATTCAAAGCTTTGCTGACTTGAATGATAAATCATAATTAATATATACTTGTGACTAGCTATTTTGTAGTTCACAGTTCACGATCTATTCATTTAATCTACTCAGCTCTGAAAACACAAATTTGGCATCAATTACACAAGTAAATACATTTAAATTAAGTCCAAGCTCAAATTGCACGGTTTGATATTTGATAAAATAATATCTTGGTATTTGATGTTGGAGCTGGAGCTAGTCTTGTCTTGTCTGAGTCTTGATGGTACCATTTTACCAATAGTCAATTTCATAAAATGCTTTTTAGTGAACTAACCAAATTAAAAACAAATCTTGATTGTTAATTTTTTTTTTTGTTTTTTTAGGTGTTGATGTAGCGATGAACACTCACCTGAAAGCAGTTAAAATGAAAGTCAAAAATCGTGAAGCAACACAATTAGACTCGTTAAGTATTCGTGGAAATAATATTAGATATTACATCCTCCCTGATTCAATTCCGTTAGAAACCTTACTTATTGATGATACACCTAAAGCTAAAGCTAAGAAGAAGGCTGATGCTAAAGGTAATCTTTATACCTAATTATATGTATATTTTTATATATTTGCTTTATTTAATTATTTATTTAATTATTTATTTAATTATTATAGGATCTAGGGGATCAAGAAGTGGAGGGGGACGTGGACGTAAGTCTGATTATTAATTTTTTGGTTTTGAGTTTTTAAAAATGATAAATTCTAAACATGGCTTTTTATTTATATTTAAAGGTGGTCGAGGTCGAGGTGGTGGTGGTGGGGGTCCAAGAGGCTCTGGTGGTGGAAGAGGAGGAGGTGGTGGTGGTCGCCGTCGTGATTAAAAACATTATTGACTATTATTAATTATTCTCAGATAAATTATCCTAAGGTTTTGTTCAAGTTTTTATAGAATTTCTTTTTATCTACATACAATCTACACTATTTTTTGTATAATAATTATTAATAAGTCCCTCTTTCTACTAAAACTAAAACACTTTATTTAATTACCAATTTTCTGTATATAAAGCCGAAATTAAAGAGCCCTTGCACTTGGAAAGAGCCCTTTTTTATGATCTTTGTATCCTAATTATTTCTAGATTAGCTAAAATAGCTAAAATGGATTTGAAAATAAAGTTAATTATATAACGTGCATATTACTTTAAAAAAAGTTTTATTTAAAAATTTGGATCTCTATTTTATTCTAATTTAATGTAGGTAGTAATTGAAATAAATAATACAGTACAAACATGATTTATAAGTACCTAGTAGTAATTTCTATGCAAGATTTGCTTTTAGAAATACATTTTAAAGTTAAAGTAAAAATCTAATATAGAAATATAAGCATAATTTTACCTATTATCTTAAGTTTACATCATATAAAGTGATAATTATAATAGTTATATATAAATTAAAATTTAAAAGCATGATTTGGATTTTTGGAAATAGAAAATTATCTACTTATTTGCAAAAATTCTAAACTAGGTATAACTTATATATAACGAAAAAAATGTATAACAAAATTAGTTACATACCTAAACCTATCCTAACATTTAGTAATTAGTATGATAAAGATAAATAACTTTTCAACTAAAAAATAACTAAATTAAAAACACTTACTTACAATTACAATCTAGCTAGGTATCTATGAGCTATCTCAATTTAAAGATAGTGTAATATATAGGTATATATTTAAAGTGTCTTTAAAAATACTCAAATATTTATCTAATTCCATAAAGTGTTGTAGTTATAATAATACATAATTAGTCTAAATTATTAGAAATATTCATTAATTATATACTTCCTCTAACAACTTTAAATAGGTTTCTTGTTGGCTATTGTAAATATTTTGTAAATTAGTTTCAAGTTTTAGTTATTACAATTATTAGGTATGTTATATTAAATTAATATTAATATTAATATGGTCTTCCACCTCCAACAGTAGTTCCTCTTGGAGTATCATTAATTTCTATGATTTGAATTTCTTCTTCATCGTCTAGTCGCACTGTTAAAAAAAGAAAGAAAATAAATTAGAATCTTGTACTTGTGACTGTGATCTATGTAATTTTTCCTATTATAATATAAGAAAATTTTTCGAAAAAAGCTAAACATAAGGGATAATAATCCTTTGTCAATATCCAGTCCAGTACTACTGGACAAACGACAATTAATACAATACAAAGCAAGACTTCGCGTAAAATGTCAAGCTAGCCCAAAAATGAAATACTTACTTTTCTTGGAATTTTCAAATTGTGGAGTTATTGTAAGTGAACCAGAACTTTCAACCTTTTTTCTTTTGAATGGAGATG
>JAQIXA010004176.1:0-11953 GCA_034699045.1 Nanhermannia cf. coronata Gr-Ori-00579 | reverse complement strand
TTGACCTTCACTCGTATCTGGGTGTCTGGGCCTGTCATTTACAAGGATAGGACAGTCAGTATAGATAGTTTGGTTGGCTGACCCCTTCAGTTTCCAGTCACAGATTCTTTCCACGTCGACTATTGGTCAGGCTTATTGCGGTGTCGCCCATCATTGCGTCACGTAGTTCTATATATGTTTATTGCTCCGTTTGCTCTGAATGACATCCACCTTCTGCTTCTGGACTCTGCCTCAGTCGAGAATCAAATCCAACTTCCACCCACCGCAGCCGTACTAACCAACTTGCTATGCTGGCTATCCCATTTTATTACTTGTATAAATCATCATATTTTAAAAATTTGTCTAATTTGGATCTAGAGCATACGTAAAAACTGAATTCATTTCAATAATTTTAGCACCAAAATCAAACCAAATTGTAATGGCTCTAAAAAAGATTTTTAATAAATATATTTTACACCATATGTGAGGCTTTGACAATAAAACTGTACTACATATTTTTGTGACCTGTAATAAAAAAGATCTGTATAGATAATAACATAGTATAAAATATAACAATATTTTTGATTAATAAAAATTTATAATTTAAATAAATTTAAACAATACCAAGATATCGTAAATCTATTGTACTATTAAAATTATTGTTAGCATTTCTATTTTGTAACAAAATTCGTATATGTAAAATTGTATGTTTTATTTTTTTTAATATATTACATAAATACAGTTGATAAAATAAACACATAATAAAATTATCCATAATTCTGAATAGCATCCTTGATTTAATTTTACAAAATCATAATGCGAAATATTTTCATGAGTATAATTAGGTGTAGATGAATGGATAAAGATTCAGCTTGAAATTAATTAAATAGACATTTAATTTATTTATTAATTAAATGTCTATTTAATTAATTTATTAAATAGAAGATTATTAAATATCGAAATATTTATTTTATTAATATATTTAAACAATTCGATATTATTTACAGCTATATTTCAAATTATTCTAAATTAAATAACATAAAAACCTAATAATAATTCTAATTTATTAGCAAAATATTTAGAATATATAAATTTATATATTTAAAAGACACTTAAGTGCTTATATCTCGACTTGACAAATAAATTTAAATATTTTTGGTAATATTTTAAAGTTCCAATTATATAAGAAAATTTTATTAGCAGATTAATTTATCAAAATATTTATATATAGGTGATTATGCCCTCCATTGTCTTATACTATTCGAATGGAAGGATATAATATGTAAACTACTAGTACTTGATATGTATGTTAGAAGTACCCTAATAAAATCACCTTCGAGTTTTATAGCTAAGAATTTATTTAGACTTGAACTCAAAAAAGCCTAAAGTAAGCTTCAGAACATTTTCTACCTTTAAAAATTTACTCTCAAATATTAGTAAATTCTTATTTTCAAATCTTGTTTAATTTTGAACTTTAATAAACTTTTCCTATATCATCACTAATTGAAGGATTTTTTAGTAATTGAATAGCAATTTATTGTATCGCGGAATCATTCATATTGCCGAAATTCATAATAATAGGTAGATTAAATACAGGTATACTTTTGTATTCTCTAAACAAACTTTTGTGGCTTTCAATTTTGACCATTTTAAGATATAAATTTAGACTTTCATTTATATTTTAACATAAATTGGATATTTTCTATTACAAAAACTAAATTGAACACAGGCAGGCAAATTTTACCATAAAATAGTTGAACCTTAATACCCTATTAAATCTAGTCTCTTGCTCTAAATAAACCTAAAAATCCTGGTGGAATTAATAGATACTATGATTTTCCATAAATACTATCTTTTCATTTTCATATATTTTGTAGTATTATAAAGTATCCCAGTACAAAGTAAGAATAAAAATTATTGAAAATATATTTTTTTAACCTGTGAATAAATTCAATTATTATAACATAAAGATATAATTTAATTATGGGCTTAAAATGATTTATAATGCAGCTAAAGCTGCGGCAGCATTGATTCGCCCCCCCACCAAAAATATTGTTCGGCCATTGGTCATTAGGTATTCCACCACAAGTTTAAATGTACCTGTTCCAACAGGAGATATTCGGTTAGCAGATATTTCAAAAATTTGTTTGGCATCAGGGTACAGTAAATTAGATTTGTGTGATTTCATTAATGCCAGAACTCCTTATAAATATATTAAAGTATGATATACTTAACTTTTCTTAATTAATGTATAATTTTGCGAGAAAAGCCCTGAAAACATATTACCCAATTTTTAGTGTTCAAAATTAATTTTATGGTCAAACGGATATTGAATTCAAAATCTCAATCGATTGCCCCTTTGAAAAATTATTTTTACATTTGGACACCTAATGGTAGGGAAATATGATTTTTTTGTTAAAATGACATAAATAGATCCTTGTAGAGTTATTAGTGCCGGGAAGTTTGACTAAAATCATTCCAATAGTTTTTTTTAGAAAACTTTGGAACTTTCAGTTTTATATGAAGTTAATTTTTAAAAATATTTCTTATTTTCAAAATTTTGAAAGTCACAATTTACTAACTTTAACAATTTTGAAAGTCACATACATAGTCCTTTACATGAAATCCATTTGGCTTCTGGGGCAACATCAATCCCGCTATTTCCTGCGACTATACCAGTCAAGTGGGTTCCATGACCATTTAAATTGTTTGGCTCAGAATGGGTTGTATTGTTATATGGATTGAACCAGGCAAATTTGGTGATATCATTTCCCATATAGCTATGGTTGATCATTGCGTGTGTGACCCTTGCACCCGCATCAATAACACCTAGTGATTGATTGATAAGACGTTATAAAGCGTTATTAATATTTTATTCAAATCGAAAATTAAAAAAAATTTCTTATTTAAATTCATTGACTTTTCGGTTGAATTTAAACATATTATATCTTTATGCCAATAAAAATATGCAATAAATTTAAGAGTTACATTTACCGTTTAACCATGTAAAAAATTATCGGCAGGAAATAATGCATTTATTTTGGACATTTACCTACTTAAAAGTAAAAAGTCTATTGATGCCAACTCGACTCTACTCGACTACTACTATGTATTTGTAGTAGAGAGTGAGATCTGGCAACATCAATCACAAATCTTTCGTTCATAAATTCCCTTTCTCTTTTCTATTTCTAAGGTAGTACTAATAGTTCTTTTCTCATCATATTTCTCAATTCGCTTGATTGGGGCTATGTTTAAGGCGCTGCCTTAACTGCGTTGTTTCTGTTGACGCGGGTTCGAATCCTGCTGGAATCAAATTATTTTTGCACTTTTTTGTGTTTTTTTTTTTTGCTATTTTTCTACTTTTTGATTTAACAGCCCTAAGGGATTTTGGGCCTTAATTACTAGTAAGTTAATAATATACGTAAATATGGCAATTTTCAAAAAATAAAACAAACTAGTAACCAATTCCTTTATTATGGTATATAGGACTATTACATAAAGCTACATTCATTGTCTGGGTGGTTTGGTTAGAAGATTTTCATAAATCATTTTCTGATCATGCAATAATAATTTTTAATAGACTCATTATTGAAAGTCTACTTATATTATTAGTTCGGGTAAATAAGTAGATACATACAGTTAAACTCTAATCAAATCGGAAAATACAACACTTTAGATAAGCATTCAAATTAAATAAATAATTGAAAATCAATTTAATCATGTTACTTATAGATAAAAGTAGAGCTAAATTTGAATACAATGTCATTTCCAATGATAATAATTTATAATGTAATGTATAAGTTTTAAAATTGTAGGTGTGCTGTAATATATGATATCCTACATATAATACTGTACTCATATACTCATAATATTAATACTTTTGTAAATATCTAATAATAAAAGACCAGACTGCAATTTAAACTTATTAAAAATATATCCGAGGTTTCTCATATCTGCAGATGTTGCATCTTTGTGGGGGTCCAAGTGAGAGCTCTATTGGTCTTAGGCAGATATATGCAACGCAAATATACCCACAAGTGTAGTTGTCCTTAAGTTGACCTCTCTGTAATAAAATCAACAAAAATTGAGGGATAAGTTACGGAAAAAAGTTATCACGAAAATTTGGCAATTTCCAATTCCAATATAATTAACTCTATTTAATCAATGTTTTCATAAAATATCATAATTGTGTAGCTTCTATCCTAACGGTATTTAGGACCAGTCGGCTAAAATGGCAAAAATCGTCAAATTGGTCAAAATATCTATTAACTAATTTGGTCGATTTACTTGTTAAAATGTAAATTTCAAAGAGCTATATCCATTTTATTGTTAAATTTTCAAATTATATAATTGTATAAAAAAATTTGCAAAATACGCCTATTTATTCTGGATATCTTATTTTTTTAGTACGATAATTTTTAACCATTTTAGTCAATTGCCAACTTAGATTAAATTTTGGCCTAGTATCCCCAGAAAGTTGCAATTTTTTGAAAAAATGTGCTTCAATTTTGGGGTATACACACTAAGGATAAGATACCATTTTTTCGAATTTCTAAATTTTCTCTATACACCTTTTTTGAACTAAATCCTCTAAATATATGTCATTAATATTAAATAATAGATAATTATATAATAAAAATTGTCAAGTTTTATAACATGAGACGGACATAATTATGAGTTATGAACAGAGTCCGGATTTTTGCTTAGATGCTTTTTTTATCAACATAGGTATATTATTTATTACCTCAGATATAGGCGTATAACCTCTACTGGAGGTCACCAGGAAAATTTTGTAAGTGCTTATTTTGCTATATGAGGTATAGGTGCTTAAAAGTTAAACTGCTTTATAGATCTCGGCACTTTTTTTGGCAAATATTTCAAAAATATAAAATTTTAAAAGTTTATGCTTTCCTAAAAAAATAAAAATACACAAGATATTTTGAATTTTGAAAAAAATCTAAAAAAAATTTTGGTAAAAAAGAACAATAATATACAGAAACTCGTACCTTCATAGTATCTAATCCTTATATTATGTATTTTATTATTCAAACAGTCTATCTGCTACCTATATTCAAAATAGACAATAGACTTCTATTGATTGATAAATATCAATATTTAGAAACGATGTTAAATATTTTGAGTCATATTTTACTGAAGTATTAACGTTTGACTAAATTTTACCAAACGTTCACTTATATTCCACATTATTTGCCAATAAGTGAATTTGTTATAGGTAAAATGAAAATTATAGAGTGGTTTTTTGCTTATTTGGACTTATTTTTAGTATTTATATAAGGCGATTATTTTCGTTTTTTAACTGCTTATAAATCCGGACTCTGGTTGCGAGGATATTTTAAATGGTTATTTTATTATATAATCTTATCTACTTTGCATCTAGGACAATTCCCTAGGTCCATATAATTGAAATAATTTTCATTTCCAGCCTCGTGCTTTGGTATGGGCTGAAGAACTACTGGTGGATAATAATCCCCAATTTTATTTGGATTTGAATCTCCAGCAACCCCAGATCCAGATTGCTCATCTGAAATTTGTTTTATTTCTGGAATATTATTTTTAAAATATGTATTACAAGATTATTATTGTCTGATTTTATTAATATTATATAATTATATGTGTATTAAAAGATTTTACCAGTATTATTTGTAGTTTTAATATTTTCCTTTTCTGTCATTGTAATAAATTAGAAATAGTTATCTGAAAAAATATTTCTATTTAAATGCGTACAATACATTAACTTAATTGTTCATTACTGTATCTACTAACATTTGGTTTAGTTTAAATAACCAATTTATTAATTTTAATCATTAAACAGTATAATGTTTATCATTATTTAACTACCCACGTAAATTAGTGTATAAATAGCAATTTATAAAACAGATAATATCCATTCTATCTTTCCATTATGGATATCATCATTTTATTATCAATTAAATAGGGAAAAGTTAAGTTAGCCCATCAGTCCATTGCTGCCTTAAAATATTGTAAAGTAATAGTACATATACTAAATATTTTCTGATTTCTGGTCATGCTTTAAATATAGGGTATGGATAATAGAGAGCAGTAGGCTCAACTACGACTACGGTACCTACAATTATACTTGTAATATGATATAATTTAAATCTAATGTCTAAACTGATGTCTTGAAGTTAATTGTTTCCTAAATTTTTCTGGATATGAGACTCTTATAAAATAGGTAAGTACCCTCCTAAAGATTTTTATTCTCATTTCAGTTTTCGATGGGTACTCAACTAGTTAGGAGAATTCTTTCTATTCTTTTCGATCTAATTGCTAATGATCCTCGTTACCATGATCTGGAAGAGTTATATCTATTGCTTCGATTTACTAATCAGCTTCTACGTTTATTAGGGTTGGACTAATTCATATAAGTATTTTGTTTAAATATCCTGTCCTGGAATAATCAGTCTTGTACTGTTTTTAATAAGTGGGAATGAAAAATCTGAAAAGTTTATTTCTTCGACTATTATTGAAGAACTTGTTAATGCATTCATAATGGGATTAAATAACTATCTACAAATCTTCAACCAACATGTCCAGGAACAATTGTCTGGTTCATTTGTTGTTCCTGATAAATTGAAAGGGAAATTTATTGCTTTTCTAACAGTCTGGGTTAAAAAGGTTAGCTCAGCTTGGGGGAGAAAAAATTGAAAAATAGACATTTTAGAAAAAGGTTCAGTTCAATGTAGTAGATAAAATAAAAAGGAAATTGTAGAAATAAGGATTGGGTTTATTTAAGTTTTGAATTAATCGAGTTTACCTTTTAAGACAGATTCAGCTCTGAATAAACGTTTTCAATAGCATTTTTCCAAAAATTCCATAGTAGCAATAAGCATAATTAGCTAACTATAATAGATAATTCTTAAAATTTTTGGGTATTATACAGTAATATTATGAACTAAAAATAAATGGGTATTGTACAGTAATATGTGGGCTAAAAATAGATGAGTAATTAAATATTTCAAGTAAATGATACACCTTATATGACCTAACTTATAATAACTGATATTTAAAATTAATCAAAAACTTGATGCTCCGAGGTTAAATCTAAGTGTTAACTGACTTACTTCTTCATTTATTGACAATTATATTATTAAAAAACCTAACTAATAATTAAGATCGTTTTATTTAGTAAGATATTATTTAGTATTAAATTGATTTCAAATTTTAGAATGATACAATAAAATATAATTTAAACTAATCCAATTAAAAATTTTAAGGTTAGGTCAAATGGCATATTTAAATAAATGATTATTAACGTAAATTTAAAATAGATTGCAATGATTTAAGCATATAATATTTAATTAATAACTTCAATAATTAATTTCACTTATTATTATGTTAATATTAAAGAATTAAGCAATTAAATAAAATATAATCATCGAGAGACAGTATAAATTTTTATAATTTATAAATAAATAAATTTTGAATACAAAGTTACATATAATTCAAACGTAATTCTCTGTAAAAATATTTGAGATATTTGTTAAATTCTTTGGACAATTCTACAATGTGTAATTAACCGACGTTTGAAATTTTTTAAAAGTTTTATTATTCAACTGTTTTTACAAAAAATTATTCAAAAACATGTTTTGCTGAACTAAAAAAATATTCTTGAGTTTTACGATCTTACTTATGTTCTACACATTCGAATATACTAGTATTTGCAACTACCTACGGAAATTCTACATAAAATTTTAAAGATATAACCTACATATCACCAAAATACTCCGAATCCCAAGTAAAAATTTACCGAATTACAAACGAGATTAACTTACAAATTAAATTAATTAGCTTACAAATTAACTATTATTGCTATGAATTTATTCAGATTATCGTTTCCCAAAATTCCGTCGAATGGAAAGTAAAACAATTTACATTATTTTAATCTATTAGTTCGATATTGCAAAAATTGAAAGACAATCCTAAATTAATTCTTAAAATTGTGATTAAAATTAACAGTTTTAGTTTATATATTTAATTAATACAAATATTTCAATGCTGTTTTGACTTGCGAAAGATGTTTAATTTCTTGTATTCTTCGATTCTCAGTCCAATTAATTGTAGAGAAAGGAAAGTAGAGATCATCTTAGGTCAAATTTTGAGATCAAATTTCTATTCAATAATAATAATTTGAGGGCTTTGGCTAATTTTTTGATCTAAAGTATTTCTTATTTTGGGTAAATGCAATTACTTAGGTATATATGATATGATCAATCTAATCTATGTATCTTGAATTAATAATACAGTAAGCATTCTACTGGAGCTTATAAACAATGCACTCGTATTGAAAGATTTGATCAATTGAGATCACATTTTGGTCAATTATGACTTTAGGTAGAAAAATTTGATCAATTGAGTTCAAAGATTCAGAAATATGATTAAATGAGAATCGCATTTATTTCTAAGTTCTTCTTCTTTTGACTTTACGTTTAAAAGGCTTTATATTTGTAAGATTATTTAGGAACAGCAGCAGATTAATTTCAAAATCTAAAAATTTCAAAAAAAAGGTGTTCAATTTCAAAAGCTGAAGAAATTCAAATTTAATTTTTTTGTTTTTCCATAAAAATATCTATTTCTAATTTAACACGTAGGGCTCAATTGGCGAGTACCTATATTCGCAACTGTGTCTTTCTCCCTGCCCAGTTGACGAGAATGTTCGCTTATAGGAAATTGCCCAGTTGACGAATATATTCGCTTGGGGTAAAATGAAGCAGATTTTCTCGATTTTTAGCTCTATTTTCCAATTACCTGGCCCAGTCTCTTTAAAATATATTGAATTTGACGAATCTATTCGTCTAATGGGCCAATATCAAAAAAAATTGAGCGATATTTAATATCAATGTGCCTCTTTGGCAGAGTTTACTATGGGGCATGGGCATATATAGTTATTAGTACAAAGCACCTGTACACCTATAAATATTGACAAATTCAGCTTGGGCTTAGAGTATTAAAATTCTATAATGCAATTTATTAAATCAAAAATGAAATATGGCTTGTAGGTCAAGAAAGTGTTATCGGATCGTTCTGGTCAACGAACTGACCCTAAATAGATTTGACCTGAAGGCATTAACAAAGTTTTGAGCAGATCGGATAAAATTTACTCGAGCTCTTTGGATGTTACGCATAAAATAGAGTTGTGAGTTAATTAAAATAAATTATAGACCTCAATTTGTATAACTAAAATTCCAGTTCAAAAAGTAGGATTCAATCTCAATCCTACTTGAAAACTGAAAACTGACGATTTTCAGCTTCAGTTGAACAGAAACTGAAGTATAGATCAAAATTTTCAGTAGTCCAGACTGAAATTTTCTGCTTCAGAAAATATACGCGCACTCTAAATATAAATCTAAAAAACCCCATGAGTAAAGAATAATTTACTCAAATATGAGAAATTTTTAAAAATACCGGGATATTTTACTAATTTCATGAGTAATAGTTAATTTTTTTCACGCAAACAGAGTTTCGGCTATAATGATAGTAATGATTGCTCAAATACGTAGAATTTTATTTTTACTCTTTTTCATGAGTAAAGATTACTATAAAAAATTGTCAATATAAAATGCGCCCAATTTGATTTGCACATGCGTATTTTCGAGAAGGTAAATCGGAAAGCTAAAAATTGACAATTTGACAAAATCAAATTGTAAATTGTAATTAAAGTTAACTTTTTAATTAACCACATAATTATCCATAAATTAAATACAAACCTTGTAAACAACTGATGACCCAGTTACAAAGAGGATTTCTGCTTAAAAAGCAAGTATTTGTTGTAGTATTTTAAAGTCTACAAATTGTCCAAAAAGTTAAATTTAATTTGTCATAATTTTGACATTTTCTTTATTCTTTAATTTAATTAATTTAATTAATTATTGATTAAAATAGATGGATGACTATGTGAGAAAAAAACTGACTGACTTGGGTCTCGAAAAATACATTCCAGTCTTTACAGGTATGTTTTTTTTGCATATTTTTTATTACGATAAATACCGTATAGGAAATATTAATAGCATAAATGTTAATAGTTAAGATATGAAATTAAGTATTTAAAACTTAAAGTATGTTTAAATAATTATTTATTTATTTAGAAAATGAGGTCGACGAAAGAAGTTTTAAAACCTTGGACCTAGAAAACCTTCGAATAATGCTTCCGGGAACAGTCGGACCGCAAAAGCTCATATTTTTAGAGATCCAGAAAAGACTAACTGGTTCAATTATTCAACCAATTACTGAGATATCAACGCCTCTGACAGGGGATATCAAAGGTTACAGGCTTTGATATCTCAGTAATTTCCCCTCGAGCACTGACAGGTCAGGGATAAACCGAGATTTTACAGGTTTATCCCTGCTTAAACATTATTTATTTCTGTTTATTTATTTTTGGATAAAGCAAAATATATAGTTAGATAATAAATTCATAGTTTGTAAATACAAATATATACATAGCAGTATTTCATGTAGGTACTTGTATTTGCAAACTATGAATTTATTACCTAGCTATGTATTTTGCTCATATACAATAATATACTTGTACAGAGTACAGTAAGTATCCTACCTATTATGCAATATGTATAGGAAATAGGATACTTATGTACTACAGAATACAGATATTACTTACATCTTGTTACTTTAAGAAATCATGATGGTTGAGTGGAGGCATTGCCACATTTAAAGTAAGTTTTTTATTTACTTTTCTGTAGCAATGGTACGGAAATATTACGGATTCTTACAGACAAAATTGAGGTTCCGTAATATTTTCGTACCATTGGTACAGAAAGTAAATAAACTTAGCAACATCCATCGAACTTTTCAATTAAAAATATTTTTCAATTTTCTATATTTCTAGAAGAGCACTATTAACTAATGGATTTATTGGGGGAATATTTACTTATATTCTTTGCTGGACTTTTGCCTATGGTATGGTTCATATTTGTGTCAAGTAATTATTACCTTTAAAAATACACTTTCTTTTATCCATTTTGTATTAAAGTAAAACTATATCTAAACCAAATATGGACCAGAGTAATCAGAGTAAGTTTTTTTAAAATTGTATGGTCATTAGGGGTTAGGGTATATAGGTAATAGGTACAGATATAGGTGCAGCCAACTTTCAACCTTGTCAAAAAGAAAACCAAAAGGACCCAAAGAAGTTTGATCGTCAACTAAATCTACTCGAAAAAAAATTACAATAAGATATGTAAAGATATGTAATAATAAATAATAAGTAAATTCGAATCTATAATCAAAAATTTAACTATAGTTTAAAAATAATATTTCTAATTTTAAATAAAAATATATTGTAATTTAATAAGAATTTTTTCTTATAAAAGATCAAAAGTAAAAGGAGCCACAAAATTATACCGAAGCATTTACAAATTTCTACTATTAAATAAATTTCTACTATTGATATTAAACAATATAAAATAAATACCCTTATTAATTGTCAATTTTAAACTCTTGTAGCCTTAAACAGTTTAAAGTAAAAAATTAATGAATAATTCTGCTTTTGGCAAAATGATTGATCAATTTAAATTATATAAACTCAAAATTTAATATTTATCAAATATTAATTTAAAACAAGCATTAAGAAATTATAAACTCAAATGACCTCTTTCAAGTTCTTCTTGTGAACAATATATGTAAATACAAAAACTTATAGTTTCCAAATTTCCAAATAAATAAGCTCAACTTTGTACATTTTTAACTTATATTATATGTACACATTTTGACAATTAAAATTTCAAAAATTTCCGCCCGGATCCTGGAAAGACCGCATATATCGAAACCATCATTCAGAGCAGGCTTGGTTGCCTAAGCCAAAAACTGTGCCTGGGGTTCATAAATTCGGCTACGAAAAAAACCCGGACTGAACGGCGGAAACGGAATTTTACGTTATGGCAGTTTAAGGGTAAATCGGATGCGAGGATTCCGAATCCGA
>JAQIXA010004175.1:0-11960 GCA_034699045.1 Nanhermannia cf. coronata Gr-Ori-00579 | reverse complement strand
ACAAAATTTTAAAAATTTAAAAAAACAGGCTAAAACTTGACCTTGTTAGTAACCAACAATATTAAAAACACATAATTTTAATGATGATGAATTGGGCTAAATTATATGACCCTAATTTGAAATCTAAAAAATTGTAAAGGTCAACTAGAAAAGGTCACAGATTTGCACTCTTAAACTGATGATTAAAAAAATTGCTAAAATCTTAATTGGTATCGTATAATTTAGTCCAATGGTTACTTAATCTTTAAAACTATGGATTAATTAAAATTGATGGTTATTTAATTGCTGAGTTAAACGACACTGATTTGACCAAATTTTGTAGATTTTAACATTGAATTGCCTAGATGGGGCTTTTTAAGAGGCATCTACGAGTATAGACTTGAGTTCTCAACGATTCGCCTCATTCATTAAGTATTTTTATGGACAAAAAAATCAATTGTATTTTCCTCAGATTTAGAAATTTTGATTTTGAAATTTATCTGCTGCTCCTTAACCCATTTTTTAACTGATTTCATAATTAAATATGCCGAAGGCCATGCTGTAAAGCTTGCTGATTACTGATTGTATACCTATTATTATATTTTTTACTGATATTAGATTAGATACCTACATATAATAGAGGTACATATATATACTTATTGTTTATCATATCATATATAGCTACATAATAGTATGGTACCATATCTTACATAATGGTTATCTAAGACTTAAATTTAAATTGAGACACTTGAATTTTATTTTTTATTTATATTTTATTTTTTAACATGGTCATAAACTGAAGATGAGTACGTATTTTTTTGCAATCTGGATATCAAGTATGAGTTCTCATATGATACTCCAGATTATTTTGATTAGTAAATTTTTTTGGACAAAATTTACAATAAATGTAGGGTCTCCTCTCTTCTCCAGTATGTGTTCGAGTGTGCTCAGTCAAATTTCCACTTTGAGAGAATTTTCTCGGGCAAAATTTACAACAGTAGGGTTTTTCTCCAGTATGTGTTCGAGTGTGTTGTACCAAACTTGTATGTTCAGCAAATTTTTTCGGGCAAAATTTGCAAATGTAAGGTTTTTCTCCCGTGTGTGTTCGAGTATGCCTGACCAAACTTGTATGTTGAGCAAATTTTTTTGGGCAAAATTTGCAAATGTAAGGTTTTTCTCCAGTATGTGTTCGAGTGTGTTCGGTCAAATTTTTACTAAATGGGAATTTTTTCGGGCAAAATTGGCAAATGTATGGTTTTTCTCCAGTGTGTGTTCGAATGATGTGATTGGTTAAATTTGTAATATGAGAGAATTTTTTTGGGCAAAATGAACATAAGTAGGGTTTTTCACCTATTAAAATCATTATTTCAATATATTATTAGGTGAACATGCTAGTATCTATATAAATGTATATATGTAATTTATTTATATTTTACCATTTCCGGAAATCCTGATTTTGTATTTAAATTTTGGACCCGAATCGACCCTTATCAGTGGGATAACTGCGTTTTGATGAATTTTTGGTATTTTCGGGTTTTTGACCAAAAGATTTCGATTTGATTTCCAAATTTTAATTTCTTTACCACTTGAGAATGGAGAGATTAATGAGCTGGTAGATGCATTTTTGTCAACCATGGTTAAAGTACTGTCCCCTTCGTAGCCTTTTAAAAAAAGTAAAATATTTAGCAAAATAGCTAAGATTTCAAGTATAAAGAAAAGAATACCTTCAGATTTAATTCCTTCGATTTCGATTGAAAAATTCGAGTTCTGCTGATTTTCAATATTTCCATCTTGAGATCCTTTTAAAATTACATCCATATCAGTAGAGCTACTATTATGATGGTCAAAAACATCTTGATCATCTAGGTTTGACAAAACAGCATTCTCGAATGGGTCTTCGGTAAAATTTGACCCAGTTTCGGCATCTAACAATATACAATATTTTATCAGTTATATTGTAGTAATAAATGTTCCTTTAAATAGATTTTTATAGGTAATTCTACTTACCTGATTCTACATTTAAATCATTATTATTTTGAGTTAAATTGTCCAGCTGATTTTGAACAATTTTTAAGTTGTATTCAATCTCCACATTTTTAGCCTCGAGGTCGATGATTCGATTCTCAAATGTTTCAAATTGAAGAATTTTGGTCAGCATAAATTGAATGGTCTCTTGTGACATTTTGCCGATTTACAAAATATGAATTTTAATTAAGAAAAAACATTTAAATACGAGCAAAGATAATCTTGTCAATTCAGTTCAATTATTACACTTTAGGATTAGAATAGAACACTCTAATTTATAAAATTTTCAAATATTTTCAAACTTTTATTAGAGTTCTAAAAGTATTTAGTTTATCTGATAAATCTCAATTTATACTGGTATTGATATCTCTCGCTGGGGTAGATTAGGAATAATTGTGAAAGCAAATATAAAAATATATATTTAATTTAAAACTACAGAATACTGATAGAAATAGAATTAGATTAGGGGTAGGGGTAGGGTATATAATTAAGGATAGTTATGAAACTTTTTTGAAAAATTGAACAGATTATTTTCTACAAAACATGACAGCCATACTCGATACAAGCTTGTTATTTTATTAAGGAGTGTAGCTTGTGTCAATTTTAGATTTAATATAATGGGATCAATTAGTTTTGGTCCGAGATTTCAATTTACCTACCTCCTTAATATAATGTCTAGTTTCTTGTAAAATCCCATTGTATCAAATTAAAGTTAAAGAGCACAAATTTTGAAATAAATTTAATTTATAAACATCAAAATTGGAAATTTTTGATAATTTTATTCAATTAGTTAAACAATTATTAGCATTAAAACCCATAGTTTAATAAGACTTGTATACTTGCACTTTTTTGATTTTCAAATCGTATCCTATATATCGATGTGATTTTTGACAAAATTTTACTCAAAATGCCAGGAAAAGATAAATCTTTAGTCTTTAGTCTTTAGGTAACTTATCTTATAAAGCACTATTAGATTTTACTAAAAAATATAATATAGTAAAATTTTTTACTAGTATAATATAGGGTACTAGTAAAAATATGCCAAATGTAATGCAAAGGAAAATGGTCCAAAAGGGTTATTTTTGGGGTCACAGAGCAAGGTTTTCTATATCTCAATCTCAATCGATAGTGCTAAAAAAATAAAAAATAGACACATTTTATCAAAAAAAAATTTTTTTTAGCTTTTTCATACTTTGATTCCAATTTATATTTATAGCGAACGAAACTTGTATAGATGGGTTTGGTAACCGTAATTTGATATTATTTTTTTTAAATATTTTATTTCAAAATTAACGACCTTTGACCTTAAGCCTTAAAATATCTCAATGTTCGCATCGAATTTTTTGAAAAACAAACACATTTTGGGCAAACGTCTATTTTTTAGCTCTAAAAATGAGATATAGAAAACCTTTATACTCTCTGGGCCCAAAAACAGCTCTTTTGGACCATTGTCCTTTGAGTTTTCAGAAATCATAATTGAATTTTAAATTTTTTAAAAAAATTATTAAACTCAGGCCTAAATCTAGTTTTTCAAGGCTGAATTACGTAAAAAAAACTATAGAGTTTTGAAGTAGTTTTTATCGTTATCTTGTGAATGATTTGAGTTCTCTATTGAAAAATGTAAGGGGTTCGAGTGCATTTAACTAGCTAGGGGATAGGTTGTGCACTCGTACTACTCTCACTTTTAAAAACTCGGATTTCGAATTCAAAACTCGATTTTACTTTCATACACATTACACAGTTCTTGCGTGTATCATGTCCTATACCTAATGCATATAATATAGGGTATGCTACGCATGTTTATATGTAGCTTATTTTGAAGGGTTTATTTACTTCTGGACCCGGCAGTTCTCCTTTGGCTCTACTAAAGGTTGGTCATACACAAAATTTTCCTCTACAAAATACAAAAAAGTTTATTAAAAACGTATAAATCTTTCTAGTATAGTGTTAATTGACTCGAATTTCTCAGCAAAATACTGTTTAAAAAAGTGTTTTTTTTTAAATTTTGCAAAGATTTTTTAAAAAATTTGTAAATTTTTTTGTTTAAACAAAGCCGGAAAGAAATTTTGACTCAATTTTTCTGCACATTAAGCTTAAAAGATCAATTAAACTCAAATCGAAATTTTTTAAGGAATCTGTTAAGTATTCAATTTCAAAATCTTTTTAAAAAATTTGAAAATTGGACTCAAAAAAGGTGATTTTTTTTCATTTTTTTGTCAATAATATCCTGAAATTCTAGTTATGGAAGAAGAGCTAAAGTGTCCATTGTGCAAGCAACTATTTACAAATCCAGTTCTACTCCCTTGTTATCATTCCCTATGCTTAAATTGTGCAGTTCAACTTCAACAATCGGTTGAAAATTGCGGACAAAATCGACAAAATTCTCAAAATTCTCAAAATTTTCAGCTAATAAAAACCACTGCTATAATCCATAATTCTCATTCATCACATCATTCTGACTCAAGTTTGAGTTCTGGTCATGGTGAATCGATTGACACTGATGGTTCTGATACAGATAAGGTCTCTATTCTAAGTGAAACTGACTCTGGGGTCGTGACCTATAATTACAATGGACATAATGGACATAATTCAAGTAGTAGACCTAGTAGCTATTTCTCTACTAATGGAATTTCTACAAATTTGCATGGACTTTTATTCCCACCTGTTCAAACCACAACCTTCTGCTTATCCTGCCCACTATGTCAAAAATTAGTTTATATGGATGCAAATGGAGCATTGAATTTACCCAAATTTCGTGTCATGTCGAATATTGTTGATAAATTTATCGAGAGTCGAAATTTGAATGCAAAATGTCAAATGTGTGAGAAAAATCCGAAATCTGCGACGATTATGTGCGAGCAGTGTGAGATTTTTTATTGTGACGGTTGTAGGGAAAATTGTCATCCACTTAGAGGGCCTTTGGCCAAACATAGGTAAAATTATAACCTAAATTTTGAAAAATTTTGAAAATTTATTTCAAATTTTTCTAAAATTTTGACTTTTTTTAGTCTTGTAAGCCCTCAAGAGGGTAAGCAATCGATGAGATCCAAGTCAGGACCACTGGAATATAAATGCCTGGATCATCTGGGTGAATCCCTAATAATGTATTGTCTACAATGCAAAATCCCGGTTTGTATGGAATGCTTAAGAGATAGAAAACATTCGGATCATGAAGTTCAGCCTATTCAGATCATTAGCAAAAGTCAAAAGGTAAAGAAAATTTTGCAATTTTTCAAAATTTCAGAAAATTATATACCTTCCTTGATATTTTAAGACTCAATTTAAGGCTTTAACATGCTATAAATGCTTTGAATTACAGAATATATCAAGAAACTAAATATTATTTCTATTACAATGTACTAGTGGTTGAAGGTAATCTTACCTGACATGAATTTAACCACAAAATGTCAAATAAACAAAAGCACCTTTTCTAAATTCAACCACGATACCACCTGTTCTATTCTAACTACTTATACTACTACCAATAGAGGTTTAAATTGCTTTTTAAATAAAATTTTTTAATTAAAAGTATGTAATTTAAAGTGCAAAAGATCTACAGGTATCAGTACTACACTATATACTGGTCCAGAGATCTCGTAAAAGAATGATTTTTATGAACATCAAGTCTCCAGCTATAAAACTCAAGTTTTTCAATTTCAAATCCAAATCTCAATATACGAAGTATAAAGCTTATTTATATTATAATCTGGCTCTTCTAACTCTTTGATTTATTTCTTATTACCAGCAGTTCTAAACCCTTAAAACTCCACCCTTAAGTCTTAAGGTTTCCAATTTGAATCTCAACTCTGTTCTGAGACTTCCAGTATATCAGTACTTGTACTTATATGTATAATAGAATGGGTTTTATTAGTTGAGTTTTTTATGCCAGTTTATGCCTATTCACTTGTCCGTTTGTTGGAATTTTTTTAACACTTGGTATGCAGCCTAGTAGGCGCCTACAAGTTTGAAAAAAAAATTCAATTCATTATTGCATAATATAAGATATGATTTTAAGGGCTTTTGACAGCAGATACTAATGAAAATCTTTCAACACTATTTTGGTCTTGTAATAATTTGTAATGAACAATTTCAATTCAAAAGATATACAAGTACCTAAATAAGGTTTAAAAATTACAAAAATTGCAAGGTACAGATATTTCCGGTCAAATCATGCTAAAAAAACTCAATTTTTTAGAGGTAATAATGGACTCAGGACAGGGAATTAGAAAAATTTATAAAAATTGTCAAAACCCAAGTACCATTAACCATTTACCTAATAAAACTCAAATAAATTGTAATTAATTGATTAGAAATAGTTTGATACATCATTTGAATTTGAGAAGCCTGTTTTTGTTATTTTGAACTGAAATTTGTTTAAGGATATCTTTAGTTATAAAATTTTAAAGTCAATGATATATCAACTGATTCATTCAAAACAGGGTGTCATTTCGAAAACATTTTCGAATTATTCCTAATTTACCTAAATTTCTAACTATGGTAATAAATCAGTTAGTAATTTTGAACTAAATATTAAGTAGGTATTGGAAATAAATCGACATGATGAAAAAACTTTTAAAATAATCGTTCAAATTTTTGATAATTTTAAATTTTAATGGCTTTGATTTTACTGTTAATTCAATCTGTAAATTTCATTTCAGTCAATATTAATTTAATAGGTTAGTTCAAATATCAAGTTGTGTCATACGAGTATTAAGATATTAATTTTTGTCGGTAATGGCTTTGTCTGTATTCACCTATTTTCAATTTTTCGCACAAAAACTGAAGTTTCTTTGCAAAATATAGGTTTATTTCATTCTATCTTAAAACCCAGATTTTGTTATTTTCTCATTTTAGTTTGACTTGAAATTTTTGCATCAACTTTGTACCTATGCTATATCTAGAGATACTTAGGTATAGTATGATAATCTCAATCAAACATCCAAAAACAAGCTTAATTTTAAGAACATTTTCGAAAATTTCCTTATAAACTCTTTAGGTTTGAATTTGAAAGTATAAATTTTGTGATTTAGAATATTTATTTCAGATTGAAAATTAGTATTAGTATGTAGATAGTAAGGTATTAAATCTGAACTTGAGTTTTGTATCCATAAATTGTCTTTTGTACTTTTTGGCAAATAATACATAAATGTCTTAATCTACACTAACTCTTAAAACTTCTCCTCAGCAGAGCCTAAGTACTGCCTAATGGCCCTTGTTTTCAATCCAGTAACTCATTTCATAAATTCCCAAAACCCAAAAACTTTTTGCTTTTTGAGCAAAAGCCAAATTGGCAAAATCCTCAACAAAAATCAGCATTTTTTATACCCATCCTATTTTCCAATACTAATATTGGTACTATCAACTACAAGTAAATTGAACAACACTTACATTTATTTACATTTTTCAATTAACCCAGCACTTATGTCCCTGTAAATCGATAATTTACATATTTCTATCATGCATTTTTAGTAGGAGTAAGCAATTTTTTTTTGAAAGAAATTTAATTTATTTTACCCCCCTCGTAGAGCTAAAAATTCAAAAACAATTTACGACCTATTACTTTCCATGGGTAATGTAGTTAAACTCTAGTATTTGAGATCCAATCCATGGGAAAAAATGAGATTGAAATATCGAATTTTATGTATAAAAGGGTTTAAATTGGAGTTTTTTTCCTTCAGATTTTGAATATATTTTGAGCTTTTGAAGTTAATGTTTTGGCATTGACATTGACTTTGCCTGACTTGGTGAGATAAGGTAGTTTATTCTTCGATTTGAGAGTTCAGAGTTCGATTTTAACCCTATAGAATACTTGCCATAAAAAAGCCAAATCTTGGCTTATAGAGCCCCAAGTAGAGTTTGTAATAAACAAAATAATAAAACTTGAAATTTAGGCTTAAATTTACATACCAAGTCATTGGGAGATTCACGATTTACGAGATTTGAAATTGTTAAAATAGCATTATGAAACTCTTGAAATACACTAACTTGGAAATTTAATCAAAATCTTAATTAAAATCGACCAGAAATGTAAATATGTACTACTGTTACCTATATAGTAAAATTTCATTTTCAAAATTTAGCAAAAAAAAAAGTAAAATATTAGACATTTACGAAACGGAAAAAAACACAACTGAAAAAAATTTTGAATGACAAAATTTCATGATTTTTATGAAAATGACTTTTAACTTGAGATTTAAAATTTCAAGTTCAAAATTTGAAAAATATTTATGTGATCAACTCTCTCTATAAAGTACCTTCTTTATAATATCGGTTTCTTTATAACGTATATGCTATTTCTATTACAATATAGTATAGTAAGAGTACTAATGTACGATAAGTAGTGGATAAATCCTTGTATTGTAGATAAGAAGGCTCATTTCCCTTCTGAAAAATAAATAAACTTCAAAATTCTTGGTTCTTTTACGGATATTTTGAAAACCATTTCATTTCAACCCTCTATTTATCTACACTTATGATTACAACTCTTAAGACTAGATCATATAGTTGAACTTGAAATTAGAAATTGAATGTTTATTTGTACTCTGTATTGAGCAGATTGTAAAGAAAAGTGAGATGAAATGAAATTAAAATAAGAATTTCAGAACAAGAGCTTCATTAACACTTGAGTGTGCTACTATACTATCAGGATAGTAGACCACCAAGAAATTGAAAATTATTTTTCTACTACAATTTATGAGGTAAAACAGATCAGAAACATGATATTTTTTTTCAAAACAAACTTGTAATTTACTCGATTCTGGCTCATGCCTTGTCCTACTACAACTTATAACTTGAGTATCAGTTTGGCATTTTCAAGGTAATTTTGTTTAAATATCTGCTGCTGAATTCTGTTTTCTAAAGGGCTTTTTAATGGGCCAAATTCTCTTGAAATGATGAATATTTTTATCTAAAAATATATCAAAAGTCCTGAAATGGCAGATTTGTCATTTTTACAGAAAAATTTCTTATGATTCTGAAATTAAATTTTTTTTGTGTTAAATTGAAGTATTTTAGACAGCAAGATTCTTCTAACTTTTGATTAAAATCGCCAATTTTTTGCTTAATAAATATTATATGGAATCTTATTTGGTTAAAATTTTGCGAAATTTTTGATAATTTGATCGATTTTACTCGTAGGTATATCATAGATTAGATTAGATTAGACTTAATTTTCAGTAAAAATATAAATGACTATTTCTCATAAGACTATCTTTAATGATTTTGACTATTTTAGTTTTCAATTTGACGATTTGACCAACTGATACTGAACGGTATCTACTGATAGAACATTTTTTTCAAAAGTCCAAGATAATTTCAGAGATTTTGGAAACCTACTTTTGCTTATGATGTAAATATTTTTTTTGATATAAAACATACGAGATTTGTATCTTGTTCATATCTTCTACTTGGAAATGAAATATGGCCAAAGAAATTCAAAGGTAGCCATGCCATTACCATACTAGAGTATAGAAAACCGAGCTGGAGATTTTGAATATTTTGTGTAGAATTTTGTATGTATAATATTTGACGTGGTGGCTCTTTATCATGGGTAGAAAGTACAAAGCCAGCACATTTATTAGCCAAAATATCTCTCTTTATTTACTTTTATTTAGTTTACTAGTACAAACATTTACAAATATTCAAATACTACATGTAGTATCTATCTACATGTATTTTATGTACTATGAGTCTTATGTATATGAGAAATGTAGTTTAATCTGAAGTGAAGTCTCGGGTGATTTATTTCTCTTAACTTTTGAAGTCCTCAAAGGGATTTCTACTTCTACTTCTACTACAGATATGATGTTTACAAGAAATTTGAGATATTTCTTACCTTATTATCTTACTTATGCAACACTCAAAATATTCAAAATATTACATCTAATAAAACTAGGGGTAGATTACGGATAGTTCAGAAAAACATATTCTCTATATATCTTAAAATAACCAAAATATTTCAAAAATTTCTTGTCAGAATGACAAGAGATTCAAAATTTCAAAAATGGTTTCCGAGCTATCTCTAATCTACCCCTAATATGCTAATATACTAGGTACTTAAGGTAATACCGAAATATATAATTAGTTTTTAACCACTTAAATGGTTGTAAAAAAGGTAGCAAAAAAAGATGCTATCTTATTACTGTTAGTAAGATATCTAGAACTCACGATTTAACATATAACATAACTAACGTTTGAAAAATTGAATCAAAATACCAAGTTTAAAATTTCAAATGACTTTGCAAGCCTCTGAAATTTTTCATACCAATCTAGATACACTACATTCTAAAAAAAAATTCTTATAAATAACCTGACCTTTGAACAGACCAGTATATCCAAAATTTTCGAAATTAAAAAAAAAATTTGATCTTTTCAAATTAGACCTAGTGTCCCCTAGTACAATTTAGTTAGCTTCACTTGCAATTTCAATTTCTCAAAATCAAAATTTGGTTGTAAAATATAAATTGTGTTGACTTGGGATTATCCAGGGGATTTCTCGAAACATCCATCTACTCTACTACTCTTTAGTATACGTATTTAGCCCTTGTGATTCAGTATTTAAGGCCTTGTTTTATTCCAAAATTCAAATAAATTCATATTATGTAATACACACATGAATTCATACACAAAATACACAAATATTAATACTACTACATATAGTACTAGAACGATTAGTCAAGTAGCAAATGGGTTTGTTTGTTTGCTCAAAAATAAAAGTTTTTTTTGTTAATCTGGTAAATGGGTTTGTAAATATGAATCAATTATCATCATCCTTAAAATGTAGAAATGCCGAATAAAAACCATTTTTATTTTCAAATCTACCATACAAATACTCATACCAAATACAAGTTAAAGTAGAGCAAGGAAACATCTGGATTTGATGCTTTCAGAAGAACAAAATTTAGAGTTAAGTGCGATTTTATTACGATTATTATTATAGCACTTAAGCCCTACATTTTGTATGATAAGACCAATTTAAATTACACTTGAGCACATCTGACTTTGATCTTTATGATCAGAGCTTATTAGAACTGGGGAAAATGTTGAATTTCTGATAGATTTTAAGCTTATTTTAAAGATTTTTTTCAAACTTTGGAAAAAGTTTTAGAAGAAAAGATCAAGAAAGGTGAATTTGATTTGAGATAATAAGCTGGTACTTGTATGTATGTAGTAGTAGTAGTTTGAACTTGGTTATTATCTCTTACGAGTTTTTTGTTCCCATAAAGTATCAGGTCAAATGGTCAAAAATTAATTTTGACAAATCAATTTTTTACCCAATCAAGCCTTAAAAATCTTTAAAATTTTGTTCAAGGAGTTATTTCTTTATAATTAGGTATATACTAGTATTATCTTCCAAAGTGTTAATTATCATTTAGTACATTTTTTGGTTAAAAATCTAAAAAAAAAATGAATGAAATAAATAAATTTTGGATTGAGAGAATTGAGATTGATATGTAAAAATTTGATAGAATTTTTTTGAAAAAAAAAACAACCAACAATTGAAGTATCTACAAAGCAAAAATCAAGTCTATTTTTGTTTGATAATTTAAAATTGGCACTTAAATAAAATGATAATGACAAAGGATCTTTGGGTTCTAATGAGCTTTCTGGTCTTTAAATAAGGGCTAACTGATAACCTGCAAAGGCCTGAAAGCCAAAGAGATCCTCTTGTTTATAACATTTGCATATCTAATGTTAAAAATCCAGAACTTGTAGATACTTTTTTGGTCATTAAATTCATCAATGCTTGAGCTAGGGCTCTTGAAAACTAAGCATTTTGGCTTTTTTGATATTTTTCTTTGAAAATAGTGTCCTATATAGACCGATAAAAAATCTTGAAAATCCAGTGAAAGAGTTAAGTATAGGTTATATTCAAGTTTAAAGATTTAAGGGGCAGGTTCTGGTAAATTGAGGATTGTTCAGTAACCTTGCTCCAGGGCCTTAGAACTTAACAAAAA
>JAQIXA010004174.1:0-11965 GCA_034699045.1 Nanhermannia cf. coronata Gr-Ori-00579 | reverse complement strand
TTTCGGGGTCAAAGGTCAATTTTCTGGTTAAATGGATGTCAAATTCGGAATCTCCGTCATCGATTATCCCTATAGCCACTTAAACCTCATTTTTGATTTTTCCCATTTGGTTAACATGGGGAACCCTTAAAGAGTCCCCTCAACCCCAAGGGGTGGGGCAATCTGAAATTTTTGTCGAAATAGCATAACTAGACCCTATAAGGGTCCTTCATGCCAAGTTTGGTTAAGATCGGTCCAATAGTTCTTGAGTTACAGACAGACAGACGGACAAAGTGCAAGCAAAGTTAAATAACAAGTGCTCGCTTCGCTCGCACAATAAACTAAATAGATATAGGTATGTAATAAAAAATATAAATAGATTAATTTACCATTGAAGCTGGGTTAAATGGTTGTAATTGTCTAATACCACCAGGAATTGGTTGTTGTGTTTGTTGTGGTGGAGCTGGAACAAAAATATTCGGTTGAATTTGAGGTATTGTTGATGAAGTTTTCGGTTTTTGTTTAACTAGAGGTATTGGTGGATCATTCCAGCCAGGAGTACAGTCTTCTAAATTAAATGGAGGTAAAGTGCTTGCTTGTTGTTGTTGCTGTTGTTGTTGGCCTATAGTATTAGAATTATTAGATGGATTGTAAACTACAGACGAATCCAATTGAGCTGATTGAAACTGAAAACTGGGAAAGTTTGTTGGTTGTTGAGTAACTGGAGGTAAATAAACACCATTTTGCTGCTGCTGGAAAGATCCATATAATTGCCCTGGCTGTGGCTGTTGTTGATAATTATTTATAATATTTTCATTCGAGTTTTTCCTTGAAACTAAATTAGCATTAGCATTAATATACGATGGTCGTTTTGATATAGAGCCTGAGCCTGAGGGTGCTTTAGATGGTTCTTTAACCTCTGAAACTATTGAATTTTGACTGTAGCCAGTATAATTGGGTTGTTGCTGATGCTGATGTTGCTGGTTCTGGTGTTGCTGATGCGAAAAATCCTGATGCATATTAGCTTGATTATAAATAGGAGGTTGAGTAGTTGGAGCAGTTAGTGGACCGGTTAAATTTTGCATAGGCACTGGATTATATTGAATTACAGGCGGTTCAAAAAGTATTCCTGGAACTTGTTGTGTTTGATATTGTTGTTGTTGTTGATGTTGAGTTCCATCACCATTACCATAATATTGTTGTTGATGATTTTGATTCTGACTTAAAATATTTTCATTTGAATTCTTTCTTATAATCAGATTAGCATTTGCATTCGCATACATTGGTCTTTTGGACACAAGATTAGCTCTCCCAGGTTGATTCTCTTTTAACAATGAATTTTGATTGTAACCCAATTCTAATGGCTGTTGTTGTTGTAGATGTTGAGGCACTTGATTATAAACTGATGGCTGTTGTTGTTGTTGAGTAATAAATGATGTTTGTTGTTGGTGTTGATATTGATTTTGACTAACTTGTGGTGTTGGTGTAAAAAATGCTTGATTTTGACTCTCAATATTCTGAGCATTATTACTATTAATTTTACTTATATCAGCTGCTTTATCATCACTTTTCATTTTATTATTCACTTGAATATTATCACCTTTTCCTCTATCACCATTAAAGCTGGGGTCTGGTCCTGGTGTTGTTGATTTCTTAAGAGTACTTTCAAGCTCTTTTTCCAACTTTTCGATTTCATCATCTGTTAATGCTTCTCCTGCTTTTTCGACTTCATCATCTTCACTACCATCACCATCACTAGAACTGTGTTCTTCATCATCTTTCCTATGAACATTATGACCATTCACTTTTAGTCCATTAACATTACTTTCATCCTTTTTATCCATCCCCAAATGATCAGCATTAAATGCAAATGGCTGTAGTTGAATTTCATCTTGGTTTTGATTTTGATGATCGTTATTATTATCATAATTTATATTATCACCTCCACCACCACCAACAACACCAAATTTTTCAATTATAATCTAATTAAGAAAACAAACATTAACGACTCTACTACACTCTGACAGTTTCATTTTAAAATCAAATCAAGAATAGAATAACTTAATTACCTTTTTATATTTTTCAATCCCAGTAAGAGTATAATTGTCAGTCTTTCGAGCCAAAAACAGGAAAAATGTGTCCATGAACTGCAAGAATAAATATATGAATAAGTTATAAGATAAATTACAATTTAACAGTTAGGTTAGGTATAGAATCATAGAAATGAATTTTAATTATTTAGGTCTCACATCCTGGATCCCATCTTCGTGATCTTGTGCTAATTTAAGTAGCATATTATCAATATCAAAATCTTCAAGGTCCATTTCTTAATCTAAGGGACAGTCAGGGTGTAGTTTTAATCCTTTTAAATGATAATTGACACAAATTGACGATAATGGTCCAGAGCTAAGTCCAGTTCCAATTTTGAAAATCTGAAAAAAGTAGCAATTATGTGGGGTCTAAAATAAACTTACAATTAAAATAGATAATATTACAAAAGATATAAAATATTTACCTTTTTGACCTTTAAAATTTTAACTTTAATGACAATCTCAGGGTGTAGCTTTGATCTTGACACTTGACACAAATTGACGATAATTAGGAATGGTCCAAAAATCTGAAAAAAACAGCAGTGGAGTGGGTTAATGAATTATAGTAATAATCCTAATCCTACGTAAAATTAATGATAAATTCTAAGTTATTTTACCTTTTTGACCTTAAAATTTCAACCTTAATGACAATTTCAGGGTCTCAGGGTGTAGCTTTGATCTTGACACTTGTCACAAATTGACGATAATGATCCAAAAATCTGAAAAAAGACAGTAAATAAGGGCAAATAAGGGGTTAATGAATTATGTAAAATTAATGGATAAATTCTAAGAGTAAAGTAAGACATTTTACCTTTTTGACCTTTACAATTTTAACTTTAAATATGACAGCTTTCGGGGTTACAATTGACGATAATTAACTTTTATAAAATAATTAAAATGACACGAATTTGGACAAAAAAAGAAAAAGTGACGAAATTTTGAACACGTAAAAAATAGGATTAGTCATTCACTGTATTTACAGAATGAGTCAGAATTCAAGTTTCTCGAATCGAGAATCTCGATTTCAAAAAAAAAAAAAAAATATTAATGGTATTTTAGATTTTTTAATTTTAATTAATTAATTGTATTTTTAAACACGTTTAAATTGACCCAAAGAGGTCAAAAATGTCCATAAATACGGGTCATGCACAAGACGGTGTCCTTGTCCACCAAGGGGAAATGTAAGTACACATTTTTTGACATTTCTACAGTTTTTTATTTTTTAGGCACTAGGCAGATAGGTAGGGACTTTTTGTAATTTATTTACCTAAATCTAAGGTCCGAAAAACCCGATTTTGACATGAACTTTAACCTTAATTTGACAATCGTTTACATTATTTACATAATATACATAGGTAGGTACAATAACTAATTTAAATAGCAATTATGTAGGGTACATTATTTCATTATTTTATTACGGATATTATTACACTACACTTCCAGCTAGTTCAGTTTTCAGTAATGTTTCCAGTATTTTTAAGTTTATAAGGTCAAGGTAGGTCATGTCATTCATAATAATAATAGAGGTAATTATAATTTTTCTAAATTCTAGAATTAATATCTATGCGAAGGATGTGAGTTTGTCATTTTCTGGATCTGTAAGTATACCCTACCATAAAATTACATTTTTATGAAAAGCGATCATTTACATTTATTTAATTTTATAATTTACTAATAAAGGAGGAATTAAAATTTGGAGAGAAAAGTGGTCGAGCGTATCTGACGAGTCACCGGATAATTTTTCTCGTTGATGTCAAGCCTGGACAAAATCCAGCTGGACCAGCACCACCATCAGAATTACAATCATTCTCTTTCCCTTTTTGTGCACTTTCTCAAGTGGATGTCGAGCAACCAATCTTTTGTATGTTTATTTTGATGATTTATCTGTAGTTAAGAAAAACCTCTTTATAACACATCAACCTCATTATAACATCCATATAATTTATTTATTTTGGTTTGCTTGGACGACTTTATAGTATAGGGATTTGTGATTTGATTTATAAATTATGTAAGTACTAAAGATAAGTACCGTAATTTTAAAATTGTTATTATTTTATTATTTTCAGCACCTAATGCACTCAAAGGAAAAGTTCGAGCCGAGAATAATGGTGGTTGGAGAGGAGAAGCAAAATTTAAATTAGTATTTTATCAAGGTAAATAATAAATACAAAAATTTTTCTCGAAATGCAAAAATCTCGATTTATCGAGATTTAATATTTAGGACTTATTTCGCTTTGTAGCCGAATTTTGATCCTCCTTTTACCTACATTATGTTAAATTAAAGCTTGAATATTTAACATTTAAGATAATTTTACATGTAAAAGGCCATAAAATCTGTTTTTTCATAGCTAAATTAAATAGAATAAGCTGGATGCTTATATTTTTTTAAATTTTAGGTGGTGCAGTCGACTTCTCTTATGAACTGCTCAAAGCCCTTCGGTTAATACAGGACATGAGAGACTTTCCTATAGACTGGAATATTCCACCACCAAGTTATTCTGACTTGGAAGAGCAGATCATAGAAGCACCCCCCAGCTATTATACAACTACTACTAATCCTTCAGAGTCGAATAATTTTTCTACACCTGAACGTAATTACCAGATACAAAGATAATACTTTATCATATCTAAACATGTATTAGATATTCTATAATTTATTATTTTTATTTTAGCTGGATCGATATTCTTGTCACAAAATCCTCCTCCTTATCCAGGTATTTAATATTATTAGATTTATTATTGCTAAAAGTTTTTTAATATCTATTAGGATTAGTCTAGTACATATTATATGTAATCTAATTACTAAATTTATTTTTCAGGAGTTGATATGAGTTCAGGTTCAGATGGACTTCGTAGGAGACAGGTCAATTAACTTTAAACTTTAAATCATTGTCATGTTAGAATATCTATTAAAAGTATTTATAATTATATTGAGGGTTTAAAAACGCCTTATTATATTGTCGATTATTATTATTAAATGAGTAGATCTAGTGTAAAGCTCATAGACAAAGGTGAGCTTGTTGATTGATTCTAATTGTCTATTTATTTAAAAGTTTTTATACCTATTATTTTTATTATTTGAGATAAATGTACCTTACTTTACCAACTTTTAAAACTATACTTTTACAATTAATATTTTATTCATTAAGATAAGTAGCTAGCAGTAATAGTATTTTTATTTAAACTTAAACAAGTAAAAGGTAAATAAATCCTATTTTACAAAAGCAAAGTGAAATATTCCATATTATCGAAAATCTTCAATTTTTTTCGTAATGTTAAGTAATAACTAACAGTAGATACTTAAATTAGCAAAATTTCTATGATAAAGATAAATGATTTGTTTAAATTGTTAGAATGAATTCTTTGAAAAATTTATAAAAGGTTTGATTTATATTTTATATTCTAGGAAATGATTTCGATTAGAAAATTCCAAGTAATTTTATTTTTTTTATCGGAATTCGGCAGTCAGAATGGAATAGCTGTGATATTAAATTTGACATGTGTTTTTGTTACACAGTATCAGTGTCAGTACAAAATATAAATTCACTATACATATATTGCAAGTAAGAAAATATTATGTAGGTACTTAGGTAGGTACTTACTACTACTTACGGTACTTAAAAATTATTGGCTTTTTCAAAATCTAAAAAACCCAAATCCACGATATATACCGTATTTTCAAAATACAGTACACAATATATTGTCGGTCAATAATCAATAATATACTAGGTACTTATGTCATTAGCCATTACGAGTTAATACTTACAATTAGTTGTACATACAAATACTTTATAATGCGCTCTATACGTATTTAATGTAGTAAAAGAGTGCTACAAAGTCATTTTTTTAATAGTTAAGCTTAGGATTTTTAATAATAGTCAGCAGATATATTATTGGATCCCTAATATTTCATTTGTATAATGTACTTACTCTCTATAACATCCAATCTCAATCAAGGGGTAAAAATTAGTGTTATAAAAATAGCTGAAACAGGTCGATTTAATGATACTCTGAGAAAATATCATTTTTGTTATAAATTTTGTGGAAATTAGAAAAAGCATAGTTTTTTTAATGTTACTGATTACTGCCATAAAGACTTATACTGATACAGATACAGATACAGATACTTATCTTCTATTGAATGCTTTTTTATTTAAAAAATAAGATACTTATTAAGACATTATACACTTTTAACTTAATAGGTAGGGTACTTCAGGATACTTCAATATTATTCTCTATATTTATATTTGGATTAAAAAAATGCTTGTCATTAAAAGTGTATTTAACTAACAAAAATACATTATTTTGAAATGGTTTAACATTATAATACTTTATAGTACTTGTTAGGGTAATATAAGTATCTTATATATATTTTAACATAGTTAAACACTTATAATTGACAATAATGTACTACTACTACGAGTACAAGGGGAAATAATTTGAGTATAAGTGTAATATATCAATATTAGTGTAGGCATTTGGGCTCATAAATTTTTCAAGGAATCAACCGAATTATCCATCTGACTCTCGTATATATTATGCTTTTTTTTATTCTTTTTTTTTCTAGATTCTAAGCTACTTTTTCTTTCTTCAAAAAAAAGGAATATATTTGGCCATAATACTCGTAAGTGTACCTCTGTATAAGGTTTTGAGTTCTTGCATAATTGTGTCTGCTTTTTCGACTTTTTTTTTCTATTCAAATCGATAAACTTGATTGGCATTTACAACCCATCGATTGATTCTCCACATATGAATATCCTACTTTCTCCAGTACTTTCTACATACCATTATATCTGCTTGATTGATTATGGTTTATTTAGACGGTGTTCTACATGGAGAAAGCTCGAAATTTCAAATTTTAAAAAATAGAAAATACTTCGTGTTTTGCATTTTGAAAGATTTTAAAATTATCAATTTCGGACATAGGCTTATAGGGGGCAGTAATTTTATAAAAATAATCTATTTCTCAAAATTCTGTTTTTTAGGAAAGATAGCTCGGAAAAAATTTTGAAATTTGGTCAGAATGAACAAGTTGTTATTTTTAAACTTTTGTCTGAGAATATCTTGGTTATCTCAACATGAATATAGACAAGTTTGGTATACAATCGGCTAAAATAGTGGTCATCAAAATGGCCAAAGTTACCAAAATGGCTGGCTAAAAAGAACCTACTTAATTACAGGCCAAAATGGCCAGTAATATAGGTAGGATGAAATAAATTTCAGCCGGCTAATTGCCGAATCTGGAAAAGATTTCAGATCAAAATCACAACTGGATCAGTTGAAAACTGGCTATCCAAATTTCAAAATTTCTGAACTACCTAAAAATTCTGAATTTTTTTTTGGGAAAGACAAGATTTTTGGGCAGTATAGAAGAATTCATGAGACTCGAGCTAAAATTGGGATAGATAATAAAACCTTATAAAAAGATAAGGTAATTCTAATGTTGGGTTATTTGGGCGTAATTTGCATACAACCGTCGATTAAATTCAATTTAATTTCGGCAAAATGTAAAATCGAAGGCTCAGTTCGATTTTGCCCATCAAACCTACCTTATTATCATTTCATTAATTTAGGGGGATAATGCATAAATTACAGCTTAACCTCTGTAAATAGACAATTCACAATTTACAATTAATAACCTTACATTTACTCAGTTCGTTCCATTCCAGCTATTTGTTTATTATATAAAATTGTTGAGCGTTTTTTAAAGTTTCATTAAATCGTGGAGTTTACGATGAAACTGAAGCTCTCTTCTAAATTTTTTTAACATTGGAGCATAAAACTGTGCAATACAAGCTTCTGCAGACATACTAAAAGTGCTCTAACTAATTAGAATCAAAATAGTTTTCAATGGAAATGGAAATTTTTAATATTCAATGAACAAATTTTAAGGTACTTCAAAAAGGATTTAAGGAAAATTTTGAATTTTGAAATTTTTATTCAAACGTTCTTAAATTTGATATCTATAAAATTAGGGCCTTTATAAATATAATTATGAAGTTGAAGTACCGTAGGTCAGCATTAACCATAGGTAAATTGAAATCTCGGACCAAAACTACTCGATTTCATTATATTAAATGTAAAGTTGACATCAAAAATCAAAATTTTTCCGCAAAATTTTTTTGGGAAATGCGGATATATACTAGATAGGGTACTGATCTAATAAAAGGTAAAATTATTTAGTTATTATGCATTTGAATTTTAATTTGCTAAAGCTAAATCCAGACTACAAGTAGCGGTTTTCCAATGCATTACATGCATAAGGAATAACTAACATTTCATTTGACCTTTTAAGGTCAGTATCTATCCGCATTGCCCAAAAATTGTTGGGAAAATGTCGATTTTGATCTCAACTTTATTTACATTTAATATAATGGGATCGAGTAGTTTTGGTCCGCGATTTCAATTTACCTGGTTCTGGTTATTAGTATTTAGTGAGTTTAAGGACAATGAAAATGTTGGGCTGTTTTTAGTTTAAAATTCCCTCCAAAATGTTCAAGTTCAGTGGTGGTGGTGGTGAAGGTGGCTCACGTGGTTTTAAAGGTGGCGCTCTAAGACGTACAGATTCCGACGGTCTGATTGGTCACGACAAATATTTCCAGACTTCTCATTCGTCCGCCTGTAACTCCCTCCAGCGGTACTATAAAGATAAAAACCGGAAACGTTTGCAGGAATTGATGGCAGAAGCGGAAGATGGCGGGATTATCCTTGATGAAGATATCCATGCGACTTCGAGTAGTTTTGGATTTGGATTTGAATCTTCCGCCTCTAGTCAGCCTGACATTGAAATGAATACTTTTAAGCATGGCGGCTCCAATTCATCAATGGTATGAATAAATTAGCTAATTACTGATATCACTAGATATTTATAATTAATTGGGAAAAGTTTCTGTTATTTCGACAATCTCTTTTCGGCTGAACCAGTTGTTTTGATTTTGTATCGGTTTGTATGTCAATACTTATGTTAGAGATACACAAGATATACTCAAACAAAGGATATCTTGGAGTTATAATGGGCTTTCTGGCCTTTATATGAGGTTTAGCATGAAAAGACCTGAAAGCCGAATATATCGTTTGTGAGAACTTGAGCAAAAATGTAAACTCGATCAGGAATCGAACCCGTGCTCCCAGAGCTACGGCTATGCCTAAAGCCAACGTGCTGAACGGTGCTGACCAATCGGCTCACCGAGCCATTCTTGTCCACAGTCCTTCAATAATATTAACCAATCTCTCACACGTTTCAGTCAAAATAACAACTGGATCATTCTAGAAAAGCATAATTTAGTATAATTTTATTTTGAATATTTTCAGTCAAGAATTCCATTTATTAACTCATCCGGGACTTTAAACACTCGACCTATTAAAACTCAATCGACTTCAACGCCCTCTAGAACAATTTTTCAAAATCTTATCAAATCCGCACCCTCAGGATCTTCTTGTGAGAATTCAAATGTTGGTGGAAAATTTGGTCGTAGGAAAAAATTCAAAATTTTGAAAATTGGAGGCTCTTCGAGGAAAGGTAGCCGACTGAGGGTCGATGATGATGATCAAGATCCTGTACCACAATCGATGAGCAAGTTTTAGATCAATTATTAATATCTATAAGTGCCTTATAATTTCTTTTTCTAAAAATTTCTAATAGGTGTCAAAAAAACATTTGAAATTACAAACATTGGAAAACAAAATGAAGACAATTTAAGGTATTAAATTTAATGGATATATTCGGCTTTCAGGCTCATATAAAGGCCAGAAAGCCTCTTATAACCGTAAGATACCCTTTTTACAATTAAATTTTAATGGTTTTTTTAAAAGGTCGAGCTCTCTGCTTGTGAATGACCGCCAAAATAATAATAATTGGAGCATTTCTATCTCGAAATTTTTATCAACTGTAGCCACTACATTTTCCTGTTCAAGTCGAGCTATAAGTGACGATAGAATGTAATTTTTTCTTAAATTTTTGGAAATTTTTGAAATTTTATCAAAATTTTTGTTTTATCAAAATTTCAATTTCAAAATAAATTTCAGGGCTGACGAATTCTATGGGATTCGAAAAAAGTACAATACAAACTCGGCAAGGTATGTTTACCTTTTATTTCTTTCTGAAAATTGGAAACCTCAAATTTATCGTTTCATTTCTAAGAAACATTTTGATGAGAAATTTTATTGTGAAATTACTAGTAGGGTATGTATTGCTACATATTTCATAAGCTTTTCGAAAAAATTCATATCCAAAAGGTAGGAGTAGATCTGGGATAGTTCGAAAATAATTTTTCATGCCTTCACCATGTTAAACCCCGTTATAAAAGACAGAGAACCCAAAAATATCGTTTTGAAAGCTCATTTTCAAAAGGATTTCATGCTGTCCAAATTTCAAAAAAATTTCCAATTATCCCTAAATTGCTCCTACTGTTATTTCTACTTAAATTAGATAGGGTACTTATATGACCTATAATACTAAACTGATTAGGCATTATACATATAGAATAGAGTATATCCAATACATATATATTTAAGGTAAACTTAAGTAATTAACAAAAATATAAAAATTCGGTTTAATTAAATGGTTAATTAATAGACAGGTTTTTAAATTGGGTAATGGCATGACACTGACTGACTCCACTGATATATCTGACCAATAAAATTATCTACTTTTTAATCAATATGTATTGTCCTGTATATAGACCGGTTAATTTTAATTGCTCACAAAAAACCGAAATCGATCATTTTTATGCCGAAATTATGACAATTTATTAATAATTTGGTTCATTTATCTTTATTGGCATCATATAGCAAATGAAGTCAAAAAATTCCAAAAAACTATATAGTTACCCTACTCGTATCAGTACATTAAGTATAGCATAGTATCTATATAATTATATAGATTAGCTATACAGACTATAGGACTATGAATGAAATTCAATTTTGTAGAATTTTTTTTAGATAAAAGCAATTTTGCTTAGTTTTTGGTTGGATTTCAAGATTTTTAAAAATCGATTTTTAAATTAGACTTTTTCAAAGGCTTACATCCCTATTTGTGTATTTACAATTAGAATCCTATGTATGTACATATGTATTTTGTTTTGTTATATTAGCTACATATACATGGGCTCCGAATTAATTTCAGCCCTACTTTGGTTGGATTTACCCCTATATTTCTGGTATATCTTTACCCATGTATGAAATAAACACAAATATTTTAAAAATCCCAACATAACTAAACCTAACTTAAACTAAGCTAGTGAAATTTTGGGTTTATTTCATACATGGGTAAAGATATACCAGAAATATAGGGGTAAATTCAACCAAAATAGGGTTGAAATTAAATTATATTAGTTCTTTGAATTTTTAGATAATCTAAAGGAAAAAAAATTCTTGGATTTATCGCTGGAAAAGAGCCCATTAAAATAGTTAGATAATCCGGGAAAGTTTACAAATACCTTAAATTCCACATTTTATTATTTCCTACACGTTTTAACAGTAGGTTATACAGTGTAACTTCTTTATAAAGTATCTAAAAATTAAAATTTTTGGTTTTAAAAGTATTCATATAACTTAGAATTGAAAGCACTTTATAACTAAATGAATTTAGTTTAATTAAAATTCTAAATACGATTATAATATAGGTTACTTACGATATAATATTTATTACTAGAGAATATTTCTTCAGAATTATCGTGAAAATACTGTATAGAGAAATTTTACTGTAACAATGGTATTGCATATATTTTGTATTTTTTTGGCTAAATTTTGATAAATATGCAATCACTTGATCAATAATTTCGACCAGAACCTTTCTCATTTATAATCTCTACTTACTTACTTATGCTTCATCTATAGTATACTTTCCCTTTGCTTTTCTCATAGAAACCAGGGATATCTGCAGATATTTGGGTTTT
>JAQIXA010004173.1:0-11967 GCA_034699045.1 Nanhermannia cf. coronata Gr-Ori-00579 | reverse complement strand
CTCAAATTTCAAATTTACAGAATTAGTTTTATTGTTTGTTTTGTGAGAACTTGTCTATTTTTATACTAATTTACATATAGAATACACACTAGCAATAGATTAGGGATACTTTGGAAAATTTTTGAAATTAGAAAACTCTGTTCTCGGTTCTCGGATTAATAATTTTGTTGTTTTTTATTACTTGAAAGGATATCTTCGTGTTATAATGGGCTTTCTGACCTTTATACGAGGGTTAATATTGCCGAAAGCCTCGATTATACCCTTTGCTTGAGAATATCGTGGCTCTATTCTGTAGATCCTAGATACAATAATTTCAAGTCTTTCAAAAAAAAAGCATCAGAAATGTCCTTAATCTACCCCTATTGATATTTTTAAATCTTTCAAATGTCAAAAGTAAACAGTAGTGTCATTCTCAGATTCAGAAAACCTGCATTTTGTGTAAAATTCAAAAGTCCTTTTAAAACAAACACTCTATATAACTTACCCTGGCCCTGGATATAATTTAATATAAAAACTCAAGACAAAACCATCGTTATTAATGCTAACTATTCGTATATAATCTCTACTTTTGCCTTAGTATTTCCAGTATGGGTTAATTACATCCAACAAATGGATGCTTTTCAATTATTATAAATTGACAAAAAATCACAAAATTGTCAATTTTTCGTGGGAAAATGCTTTAGTAAGCTCAATATACTGTATATGTATATGGGAATATTGTAAATCTGTCATATTGTATGTAAAATGTAAACTCAAGTTCAAAACTCAAGTTCAAGTTCAAGTTCTCGAATTTTCGCAAACTAATCAAATATATAACAATAATAAGTCCACTATACATCATTATCAATTTCAATTTGTACATTTGTGGATACAAATTTTTTTATTGTGAGAAATTAAACTGAATGGTTTTTTCTCCCCCTAAAAAAATTGCTAAATCCGTCCAACTTTATAAGAATAAAAATTATATGGGATATGATACATACAGGGTAGAATTTAAACCATTTAATGACGAAACAATTATCTCCAAACTCAAAGTTTAATTAAAAAACTAACAACTTCCTATCACAACAACCATCTATTAAATGTAAAAATATTCGAACATTGTTTTAACTTCTAAATGAGAGTTTTATTAGTACCTACACATAATATCTACCATATGTGTAAGAACCTTTACTTACTACTGGTATTTTTCTTATTGTGAACTAATTACACCCAAGACCTTGAAAAATTCTCAATCTGAGTTTTATAAAGTCAATTTCCAATACATATCTGTAGGATATGAGTCATGTTATTTTCGGTATAAAACGGACCATATGGCATTTTTTATAATTCAGATATTTTAGGGTTTAGTAGGCATTTTGCATTGGAAATACAATTACCAGTATTTACTCTAGGTATATAAAGGGTGTTCAAAAAGTCTAGAAATTTCTAAAAAATACCTTTTGAAAATGAAAGTTCTTACCTGTAAAATAGCAAATTGTCTCATAAATCTAAAAATTTTAAATTTTTGACTCGAAAGATACTATTTTCAAGAAATTTTGACAAGTTTTTTCTAATTTTCTACTCAAAATATTGGGATTTTTCAATTCTAAACAAAATTTTTGATATGGAAGATACCATGGTCAAGAAATTTTGAGAAATTTTTATGTAATTTTATACCTAAAATTTTGGAATTTTTGAATTCTAGTCGAATTTTTGAGCATTTGAGTCGTTTTTTTTAATGATTTTTGTGTAAATTATTTTGAATTTTGAGAATAATTACATGAAATTTTTATACATTATTAATTTAAAAGACTTAAAGATCTGAATACTGATATTTTACTTTAGATAAATAATATATTCTAAATAGCCCCTTTTCTTACAATCTAGCACAAATGGCCATTGGCCATATGGACTTACCCCCACGAAAATACTAAACCGCGTATCAATGTAGGATTTATAATCTATTTAATCACCGATCGCAACGTAACTAAATTATACTTATTAGTAAAGTTAGAACTATCTTGTGAAATAATAAAAACTAATTCTTCTAATCTCAGACTTTTCAACGAGTAATATATAATTAAGAATTTTTTTTTACCAAATTCCAAATTCTCAGATTGAATAATGGTCAATTAGTAAATAGTGTTCCTTATCTACAGGGTTAGAAATGAGATAATAAAAAAAATTCAAGCTCTAAAAATGAGGTTGAAGAAATATTTTCTGATATTTTTCTTGGGATTTTATACAAATTTTGGAGATTGTAAGTTCAATTACTTTAAAAATCAGTGAAAAATTGAAATTTTTATATATTTTGGAATTTTTGTAGGTCAGATACAAAGAGATTATGGTCAGTATAATGGACAGCAGGACAATAATAATAATAATAATGGATTGGGCAGTTCGAGATTTTGGCTGAATTTTTTGCTCAATTCTAATGAGACAAATAGGGGACAATGTAATTTTTTTGACATATAGATTACTTGAATTTTATAAGATTTTGAAAATTTCGAATTTACAGCTTTTGGAAATAACCGAAATAGGACCTTTGATCTTTTTGAATGGACAGCTAATAAAATCATTGCGAATATTATTTCGGAGATTGAAGAACCATTGCCTGCCGATAATATGCCAGTTAGTACCTAATAATATCTATAATTTACTGAAAAAATTACAAAATTTGAAAAAATTTAAATTTGAAAAATCAAATATTTATCAAAATAAAATGGAAATTTTGAATATTCGAGAACCTGGTATTTTAATGGATAAAAATCTTTTACTCTAGGTGGATTTTCATATCGGGGGTGTGAATTCTGTAGTTCCAGTCATTAATGCACTTTTTAGGTAAATTTAATAAAATTATTAAAAGATACAGAAGATAATACAAATTATAAGTTTGGAGAATCCATTAAAAATCTTATTTTTAAAAATTTAATAGGAATGTCTCAGTAAATCAACTCTCAGAATTAAAATTGACAGTAAGTACTTACTTATCCAAGTATGTAACAATAGAATAAACTCAAAAATAGCTTTAGTTTTAAAATAAATTTGATTATACAAAAATACTGGGCAAGCTAAGTGAGCCTTTATTTGAACTTGGACAGTTTTTTATCGTTCTGTTCAGATAATAACAAGTAAACTATTGGACCAATTTTAAACAAATTTGGTATGAAAGACCCTTATTGGGTCTAGTTGTGCCATTTCGACAAAAATCTCTGGTAACAGATATCCTTAAAGAGTCCTAGTCCTATCATACTAATCAAATAGAAAAATCAAAAAATGAATAGAAAATGGCTATTTCTGTAACTCGTATAGGTGGTAATTGAAAAGCTTTGCTCGCTCGCCCGATTTATAATCAACGCTTTATATGTTAAGTAGTTGAATAAGCCCTAGTTACTCTATCTGTAATACCTATATTAATAAGGTTACTTGTATTTAATAATAAGTTATTTTATAATATGTAATTTTCAAAGGTTTCAAAAATCAACTTTAGATCCTTTATGGCCGATTTACTCTTAACTACGACATCAAATTTCATCCAAAGTAAATAATATCAAACACAAAATTCCAAATTTCAAAATCCTAATTTTATTTTACTACATTTTTAGCTATTGTCGATGTCAAACTGAATTTATTGGTAATTACTAATTACATAAAATTACCTATATTTTGCAATACAAATTTATTTTAAACAACCTAGTCATTTTATAGGATATTAATTTTTTAAAAATCAAAATTATAAATTCAAAAGCTATACCTGTTTCAAATTTTTTTTTTATGAATTTTTAGCAATTCATTGAATTTGAAATAGAAGTTCAAGTGGATTTCGAGCTGAAGAATATCATTTTAAAGATAGAAAATGGAACAGCAAGCCTGAGAGCTCAAGAAGCCATGGTACAAGTGTATCCCATTATAACGTCTCAAATGTGGACTTTGATTTCAATATTTGGTGTACTTGTTTTATTATGTGGTGGTTATATTGCTATTTCATTAGCCATGCTAGTCTACAAGAAAATTTTCAAAAGATTTTGTAAAAAGGAAAAACCAAAAGCTTAATTTATACGTTCATACAATAATAGTACCTATATAGATATTATTTATTTAAGTAAATCTAAATGTTTGTTTAATTTGTGAATAATTTGTTGTTGTTAATTATTTTCTTTGTTATTAAAAACATACGTAAGTAAAGTAAAAAGACTAATGAAACTTACCAAAGGATTAGACTATACGAGAGTATACAAATTGTTTTTTTCTTAATTAAATGTATGAGTCAGTGTAATTTCTTGAGGTCAATAAAATCATTTTGTACTCATTTAAAAAGCATTTTAGCGTTTTACGCACTTTGTAGATATCGTATGGTATTATATTGGTAGGTTTGGGTTGGGAGTTGGGATATACCTATTAAATCTATTTTGCTTTTTTTATTTCAGTTTTCTGTTAATATACCTATCTGCTAAAAACTAGATTATTTTATGTATTTTCATAGTTAGATAGAACCCATGAACTTTAGGAGTTCAAAATTTAAAAAAATATTTTAATAGAGCATAAATTTGTCAGACTTCAGGACGTTAAATATCCCAAATACAGATACTAATTTTCAAAAATTTATTAATATCTAACAATAAGTTTTGTAAAATTTTTGATTGAGAAGTCATTTTTTTAGAAAATAATTTCTCAATTTCTCAATCAAAATTTTTCTCGAACTGTACATTCATATATAAATGAACTTTGAATATTGGGATATTTCCCCTATCTATTTCCCCTATTTCCCCATTTGGGACAACATTAGAATATACGTCGGTATATAAGATTTTGGATTTTGATTTTGCTAATTGTATTAGGTATAAAAATATATAGGTATCTATTATTTATTCATATGGATTCGGAATATATTTGAAAAATGGAAAATTATAGATTACTAAAAAATCATTAAAAAAAAAGTCATGATTGAACAGATGTCTATAAAACTTGATTGAATTATTTACCTTCAGAAATTTATATAATAAAAACTTAATGAGTACGGATTTGAAATTTTATTTATGAATTTTATTTACAATTCACTGGAAGTTTAATTCTAAAATAATTTTAAAATCATACCGTTAGAAAAATGGCTCAAAATTTGCCAATATTACTACTGTTAATTTTAGGAATTTCTTCAATTCCAAGGGCTTATTCTGAAAGTATAATATATATGATTAATTTTTAGCTAAATTTTCTAAATAAATTTGTACTTTTTAGATGCCCAATGTTGTCAATTTAATGCCTGTGCTATGGATAAACTACAGATCGTGTCTTCCATTATAAAAATGGCAATGGAACTTCAAGAATCTGTCAAATCTGGGCAAAATTGCACCTCAAATTTGAATTTTACCGCGAGTCAAAAGCCAATGACAACAACGACAGGTCCAATGACAACTGTTAAACCCATAACCTCGACACTTCCTGATAATTTAACACCTTTTATTAGTACTACAACTGGAACTTCATCAATTGGATCATCAACCTTTCAATCAATTTTTCCATCAACAATAGCTGGATCAACAATAACATCAACAACCTCGGAAACAAATCTTTCAATTACCAGCACAAATTCTGGGCAATTAACTTCAACAACAACGGTCCCTCCCATCGGAAATCCTCCAAATGTTTCTACAACAACTTCTAAAAATACAGAATCCTCAATTACATCAACAACAGCGGGAATACCAAGTTCAACAACCACAACAACAACACAAATGCCAACAACTACAACATTCCCTTCAACAATTACCAGTACGACTACAACTATGATACCAACAACAACAACGACAACTGTACAAACTACAACAGTTCCATCAACAACAACTACGACTACAACAACAATGGCGCCAACCACTACGACCGTTCCTACAACAACTAGACCACCAACCACTACTACTAGAGCACCAGTAACAACGACTACAACTAAACGCACAGGGTACTTTGGTTAATTTTAATTGTACCCTACAAATATGCTATTGTATTTGAATATTTTAACTAAAAAATGTAAAATTTCGGAATAAAGAAATAAAGTATTTGGGTAGATCATCTAATTTAAAAAAATTACCATACCGTATAAGAACTTTTAACTACCTACATTATAATTAGAACTAAAATAGTTGTACATAATAATAATATGTAAAGAATTTGTTGTAAAGTACATTTACAAGTATCAGCAATCAGCGTAGTACACCAACCTAACTATCGAATCTTTAAAAAGTAAATTAGGTATCATAAATGTGTATTTGAAAGGGAGGTCCGAGATTTGTGGCTAGGAAATGCCAATACTTTGTTCACAGCTTTTTTAATGCTATATCGACGCAAAATTTAGCCCAAAACTCGATTATGATAATGGTTTTGTCAAATTTCGCTGCAAACAGCTCCAAAACAAAACTGAAGCGGAAATATACAAAAATCATCAAACAACTGATTGAAATGAAATATAAGGATTTTTGATAATTTTCAAAATAATTTTCCGTTTTGGAGCTCTTTGAAGGTAAATTTGCCAAAATCATTAAGTATCAAAATTGAGTTTTGAGCTAAATTTTGCGTCGATATATCACTAAACAAAAGCTGTGATGTGCATAAAGTATTGGCATTTCCTATGCATAAATCCCGGACCGCTTTAGATCTTTAAAATTAAAAATTTTCAATTTTTAAATTAAATAAATTAGGCTACATTTACAGGTATCCTAATAAAAATAAACGATAAGAATAATACATATAGGCATAATACTATGTAGTATAATCGGATCTTCAAAACATTTGATAATTAGAAAATTTCAATTTTTTTCATTTAGGTATTACATAATATATTTTTGTATTGGTACAATACTAGCAATTTTTTTTATAAATCAATTAACGTAATCGAGGGTTATCGATTGTATGGTCATGTGTATTTTTAAATTCTTAAGTTTTCTTTCAAAAATATCTGCATTTTTGCATTTATTAATTTTTTTTTAGTTTATGTCAGAATAATTATTTTAATTAATCAGGTGTTACTCGTGCGTTAGATTCTAAAATTTCTAAATCCTTCAAAAAAAACCAAATAAAATCAGATCAAAATCTGCACAATTCTGCATTTTAAAATTGGATTTACCTAACTTAAAATCAAAATTGATTTATTTATTCAGATCTGACAATAGATAATCAACCGATGATGGCTGATTTAGATAAGTCAATAAATTATGTAAAACTATTTAGAATCCGCTTTCTTTATGTAAATTTCAGCTTGTAATTAAATTATATAATAAATTAACCAAAAAACCTTCAAAATCACAGATTTGTTAATTAAACAAACGTTCAAAGGAAATCAAACAATTTTACTTTTGACGTCCATATCCTGCAATTTAATTGGTATAAAAAGCAAAAACTTGATTGATATTTTGTACATTTTGATTTCAAAGATCGAAATAACTTTTTTAAAATGATTTCTCAAATTTTCGTCCTCGTCTGTATGGTTTCAGCCATTTCTGCTCAAGTAGTACCAGCTGTGACTAGTAAATTTTCAATTTTCTAAAAAAAATTATTTTAGATTTTTATCAAGTAATTTTATTATCTTATGTAGCATTATCACCAGCCGCTTGGTCAACAACAGGAATGCCAGCATCAACCTGGACAACAACAGGAATGCCAGCATCAACCTGGTCATCGACAACATGGCAACCATCGTCAACAACAACCGAGCAACCAAAACAATCCGACGCCTGTTGTGCCATCACTGCTTGCAATTATGAGAAAATCGAAATCGTTCAAAAACTTTTAGCAATGGCTTCAAGCCTTGAGAATTCAATTAAAGCTCCAGCTGAATGTCAAAAACAACAATCAACAACTGGATACCCATCAACAACAACAACAGGATATCAAACATCAACAACATCAGCTCCACAAACTCTTCCAACACTTGCCCCAGTCAACATTGGAGCTCCAGTACCAGGAAAATAAAAATATATTTCCCTCCATTTTAATTTAAATTGAATTTAATTTGAAATATCTATGTAATTTGAAAATTTGAAATAAAGTTTACAAAATTCCAAAATTCTTAATAAAAGTATCTGAATTTTTAAAGATTTCATATTTATGGTACCCTATAAAAAATTGCTATTTACAGTAGGTAACTACGAGTATCTTTAATCCTAATAGCTCTTAAACATTAAACCATTGAATATTATTGTAAGGTAGGTATCTATTCTAAAATCTTACCTTACATGGCTCATTTTATATACAATTAAACTGTTTTGTTTTGATTGAAATGAGAGGGAATTGTATTTTACCCTATCTCTAGATATACCTAAAATATAAAAATTTCATTCTAAAATAGTTTATCCGGATAATGAGTGTCCAAAGTCCAAAGGATGTTTTCGAGTTTTAGGCCTTGGCCACCTCAGCTTAAGTCCTGAAAGCCCATTATATATACCAAAGATATCTTTAGTTATAATATGCCCCTAAAGCGAAGACTCTTAAATTTTTGAATAAAGGAATTCGAATTGAAGAGAAAAATTTCGAATAATTTACAATGGGAATTTTAATTTTTCAATTTAAGATAAGCAACATTTTACTATACTAAGGATAAGCGTTCTTGTGTAATTTGGATTAGGAATTGGAATCGAAAAATTTAAGGAATCAATCTTGTATAATATAAGTACAGAGCATTAGCATGAATTGGAGATCATTTAATAAGCAATTTATCAGATTTTTGAGAAATTTTCAAATGATCTTTTATATTTATTACGGCTTTAAAGGATACCAACGGGTTATATATGGGATTTCTGGCCTTTATATGAGGCGTAGCATGTAAGCATGAAACATAACAATGACAGCCGAATATAAAATTAAGTGAATTTCTGGAGACAATGTATATCGGTTAAATTCTTTCATAAATATTCATTCTAGCCTATTTATTAATTATTAACTCTAACTCTAATTCTATAAAAAATTATTGCATTTTGTTAAGGAAAAAAACGAAATTAGTTAATTTTTAAAACATCCTTTGCATTTTTTTGATGATTAAAGTTACATAACAATTATTATAAAACCAGATTAAAAAGCCTGTACTAGTTAGCCTGTATTTGTAATAGTTAAATATCAGTATCAACTTATACATTTAGAATAAGATTAGCATAAAGTATCTGTATATTATATCATTCATGACAGTATAATTCCAATACTACAACAATGAAATAATAATGTAAGGCAAATTAAATAATATATTTTGTATGTAAGCTAAATACAATAATTATTTTTACTTTAATTATGATAATTGCTATTCTTGCACGAAACAGCATTTTATTGAAATCCTATTACTAAATTTATATCTGAATTTTTTGCAAAATATGCTAACCTTAAAACTACCAGTACTTATACACTACCTACATATATGGGTTATCATAATGTAGAAATTATTTACCTATAAATAAATAATCAAGTGTCCTTTAATTTTACCTAATTATATTATCAAATTTATTTTATCAATTGAAATTCAAGATAAGTTTTAGAGAATATGGATTTTTTTTGATTTCAAGTACCCTACGTATTAATCTCCATAATCAATAAATTTCATAATAATCATTTCAAATTTTGTCATTGTATTTTTACAGTAAATAAGTGGGTGGATTATTTATTGTTTTACAAATTTATAAATTTAGAATTGATAAAAAAAATGACATATTTAAATACTAATACTTAAGTTTAAATAGTTCAAAAATTTGGAGCAAGTTTAAGCATGTTTTTTAAATTATTTGCTATTTTTACAACAATCCTTATATTAGGACAATGCACACAATTTGAAATTTTTGAAAATGATTTGATACTACAAGTTTTTCCAGATGGTAAAATAATACTACAAAATTCATACTTATTATAGGGGTAGATTAGGGTAAGTTTGGAAACATCTTGAAATTTGGTCGGTCACTTTTCAAAATATTAAGTTGATAATAAATTTGCAATATTTTTGAAAATATCAATAAGTATCTCTGAAATTTCTAATCAAAATAACATTCGAAGTATAAGGCTATCCTAATTTCAAAAATGCACCTAACTACAATTAGTTTACCCCTATAGAGTATAGATATTTTTATCTAGTTTGATCTAATCCTAAATCTATAAGACTTTGTGTAAATTTTGTAAATTTTTTTAGTTGAACCAAGATTGGATTGGCTGTATGGGATTGTCCATTACATTTTCAATGTGATAATGGAATATGTTTATTCGAAATTAGATGACCCGATAAATGTCAACGATGTTTACATTGATATTAACTATGGATCACTTTTGAGTTTGAAAGGGGTGCTTGAGTAAGTAATAATTTCAAAGAATTTTTAAAAAATTGAAATTTTTATCAATGTTCAGGCAAAAATTACAAAAATTCAAAACTTTTTCACAACTTTATCAGAAATTTCAGAATTTCAAACAAACCACGATTTATGTTTTATTATGTAAATATAGATTGAAAGGAAATTTTCATAAAAACAGTCCTTATTTTGGAAAGAACCTTTCATACATTACTTTAAGGTCTATGATAGAGGTAGACTTAGGATAGTTTGGAAATTTTTTTGAAATTTATGCACGCTTTTTTTAAGAACCTTTAGAAACTTGTTGCATTTTTAACCAAATATTTTCTCTCTATATTTTAAGATCACAAAATTCCAGGTTAAAATGGCAATCGATTCTTTCAAAAATTATCCGAACTATTCCTTATCCACCTTACTGTAGATTTTTTTTCGAAAGCAAATATTATTGTAGTAATCCAGTAGTTATTTAAAGTATGTTAAATTTTGATATTTTTGTGATAATTCACAAGATTTAACTTTATTTAACTTGTAGAGATGTTCAATTTGGAATAAATGGACTGAATATAACCCTGGTTGAATTCACCTTAACTTCACTCAAAGTTCTGGTCGAAACTCCTGGATTTTATGTAGCTGGTCTTTGTCGAGAAGCCAGTGGAAAAATTTTTGTAAGGTCATAATTCAAATTCCAAATTATATAAAATAGAGATATTATTATACAAAAATTTGATATTTTTCAGTCATTTATACCATACACTGGAACTACAGGACTTCGGATCAATGTCAATCAAGTTCTAATCGGTTTTGATAATGGAGCTGGAAGGTATAATCCCTATCTAAATAAATAAAAAAATTGAAATTTTTGAATTTTTTTGAAATTTCCAGGCTTGAAGTACTGGACGCACAAGTTTCTCTGGACCCTATCTTCTCAGCCGGATCTCTAACCTTATTTGCATTTATGGGAATTTTTCTATTTTTGATTCCCGTTGCATATACACTAGTCTCATTGGGACTTTTAGTCAAAAAATATATTTTAAAATATAAACAGAAAAGATTACAAATATCCTCAGAAAAATTAACAGAATAACAGCTGGCATTTTGAACTATTTAAATATTTTTTATTAGGGTACAAATTCAGTGAATATATCTATTAGGTATATTGTAACCTATGCCTATATAGGTATATTAATTAAAATGTGATTTAGATATATAATGTTTAAAATGATATTTTTTACAGCTTGATTAAATTGAAAAAAGGTTTGATTTATAAAAATTTTAAGATAAATATTTTGATAATGATCTTAGAATTAGAAGGTGCTACAAAATGTAAGGACATTTTTGAGATTAGAAGAAAAATTAAATAGCCTTATATACATAGGTAAGGTATATGGTTTAAATTTGAATTTATAATAGCTTAAGCCAATTAAAAGAGTATCAGCTATACAGTAGGATAAATAAATAAGGTCATAGTAAAATAACTAAGGTCAAGTTCAAATTTTCAAGTGTCTATTTATATAAAGAATCATACTGTATTATCCAACCTTTTATTATATATCGGTTTATATTCAAATGCTATTGATTTTTAACGTAATAAGTATAAGTTATATGTAAGGCCCGGAAAAAAAATCTCTAACCGAATAAAGATTTTTGGAAATGTTGACATTTTTTATGATATCTTTACGAT
>JAQIXA010004172.1:0-11968 GCA_034699045.1 Nanhermannia cf. coronata Gr-Ori-00579 | reverse complement strand
AAAAAATACAAAAGAAATTGTTAAAATTAGACCAGAAAGAAACAAATTATAGATTTGAGACACTTATGATTCACGATAACAATTTTAGATAATAAAACTAAAAACTAAAAACTGTCAAAAAAGCTCGAATTTTCTAAATAAAAAAATGTAGGTTTTTAAAGGGGGTCCGGGATTTGTGCATAGGAAATGCCAATACCTTATTCACAGCTTTTGTAGAGCTAAATCGACGTAAAATTTAGCCCAAAACCCGATTTTGATAATTATTTTGGCAAATTCCGCTGCAAACAGCTCCAAAACTGAAGCGGGAATATTCGAAAATCATCAAAAAAACTAACTGAAATAGTGAAATATAAGAATTTTTGATGATTGAATATTGAATTGAATATTCCCTCTTCAGTTTTGGAGCTTTTTGAAAGGGAATTTGTCAAAATGATTATCAAAATCGAGTTTAGGGCTAAATTTTGCGTCGATATAGCTCTACAAAAGCTGTGAACAAGGTACTGGCATTCCCTATAGCCAAGATTTTATCAAACAAACAGGCCGAAATAATTATTAACAACTGGAACAGGTGTAAACAGGCTGCCAAAATTTCAAAAACGTTTCCGGTATGATCAAAACTCAATTTTTTTTAATTGAGTTTGGAAAAATTGAGTTCTGCATAAAAATTGTAAAAATTGTATCAAGTTTATGTCAAGTTTTTTTTACAAAAATTCGATTCAAATTCGGCTTTCAGGTCTTTGTCTTGTTAAATCTCATCTAAAGGTCAGAAAGCCCATTCTAACCCAAAGATATCCTTTGATTTATGATACGATCGTTAAAGGTCATAACTCCAAAAAAGGGTCATATAATCTAGTAGGTACTTACAGATATATCACTTTAAAAGATGCAAAAAAATCTGCATTTATGTAATAGGAATTTAGCCATTTGAAATTTATTACTTTGAAAATTTATGAAAACTTTATAAATAGATTCAAATGGAAGAAGTTCTTTCCAAAAGATTTGAAATTTTTAGACATTTTGTCCAAAAAATTGATGGTTTTTCCTCGATTCAAAATTCTTAAAAATCTGTAAATTTTCAAAATATTGTGGTTCTTTTAGGCCAAAATGCTTATATAAAACAGGCTAAAAATTGTGACTTTTAATTTTAATGGGTAAATACCAGAAGAAATTGAACACAATGGGCCCAACTACTGCATTATTATTATTATTTTCTTATTCAGTTTCTGTTTCAGATTACGAGAATAATGATAAGGAGATAAGGATTTTAAAATCCGAGGTGTCATACCCTAAGATTCGAACATTATAGTGGTATTCTTATCTTGCAAATATCGAAATCCTAGCTTTCTTATATAAGCAAATTATAAAAACCAGGATTTCAAGTTGAATATTGAGATAAGATTACTACTATAAGTGAAGTCTTGAGAATATTAAAATTGAAATGTTCAATTTTTTACATTATCATTTTGGAATTTTGAATTTATAAATGATTATTTTTAGATGTGAATGGACTATATAGTAGTGGTATAGTATATGTATAGGTGCAAATACAATGGGTTTTTGATTATGCAAATTATCAAATACTTCGCCTATTACCAGTTAGTAGGGCAATGCCACAAATAAATCTTCAAAAATTTATACAATCATCCTAAAAGCTCGCCAAATTTTGCAAAAATTTGGCTTTAAAAGCCTGAAATTTTTTAGCAAAGGGTATCTTAGGGTTTTTATGAGCTTTCTGGCCTTTATATATTGAGTTCAACATGGTAAAGGCCCGAAAACCTAATTGGACCTTAGAAATCTCCATTTTAGAAATTTTTATTTTACTTAACTGTTTGTCATTTTAGGTAAAAACTTGTCAATATTTACAAAATTAAAATTTATCAGATAATTGAATTCTGGTACAAATCATATAATATGTAATAATATAGGTATAGATATGTGTTTAGGTCTTATGTAGGGGTAGATTAGGGATAGTTTGTACTTTTTTTAAATTTGGTCAGTCTCTTTTGACCTAAAATATGTTTGAGTATATCTTGGCTATCTTTTCAAATAGATATAAAAAAAATTCAGACCAAAATTTCAACTTTTTTTTAGGTGAAAACAAAAAGACTCTGATTTAATCTCATCTGTAATTTGGTTGAATTTACCCTTATATTTTTGGTCTAACTTGATCCCTGTATGAAATTAACCCAAAATATTTTTAGTTTAGAAGGTTAGGTTAGGAATTTAAAGAATTTTGGTTAAATTTCATTCAGGGATTAGACCAAAAATACATTTAGACCAAAAATATAGGGGTTAATTAAGCCAAAATAAGGATGAAATTAAACACAAAGTCAAACAAAATATCCAAAATTCAAGAAATTTTCCAAACTACCCCTAATCTACCCCTATTAATATATAATAGTATGAGATTTTTGTGAAAAATGCGAGCTAAAAAAGGTAGGGTGCTCCAAATACCTCATCTAAATCTAAATCTTATAAAAAGGTAATTGTTCTCTGCCTGTAAAATATTTTGAATTCAAATCGAGCACAATTAAAGCATGTAAATATGCATTTTAAAAGATAATTATGGTATGTAGTACACAGTATAATATACTATATAGTAGCAGTATATTGCTTAATACAATGTCATACTGATTACTACTGATATTAATAATCCTCTACTGCCTTCTGTTTTAAGATTCAAAAATAAATGAAATCAAAAGTGAAAGCCTCAGAGAAATGAATCCATGTTGCACACTTTTGCCTTTTTTTTTTTTGCTATTTTGCATTGGGCACAAATGTCGGCCATTTGAGCACTGTTTAAAATGTCAAATCGAAATTTTTTTCAAAAAAATTTCTATTTACTTAAAGAGGTACCTATGGGTTCGTAATAACTTTGAAGTAAAAATTAGAACAATTTAGTACAAAATTTTGCTCAAATGACTTTTCTTCATCTCTATTTAAAAATAGTATTCAGTATTCCCTATTTTAAAGTTCTGAAATCTAGGATTTTAAAGATTTCAAACCCTTCTTCCGAAAGTCTAATCGAGAATTTGGCAATATCCTGGATTTCAGATGTAAAAATACTTGAGAATATCAGCTCTATGATTAAAAATTTGGTGTTTTTTTTGAAAAATTTTGTTTTTTATTTCTAGAATCTAGACCCTATAGGGAATCGTTATAGGGGTAGTGCCGGTATAATGAGATCGATAAAGTCAAAACCAGAATTTTATGAAATCCTGGATTTCAGATGTAAAAATCCTTGAGAAATATCAGCTCTATGATTAAAAATTTGGTATTTTGTTAATATCAGTAATTGTCAAAATTTGAGCTTGAAATTTATTTTAGTATCTAGATTACCCTAGGAAATCGTTATAGGGGTAGTGACGGTATAGTGAGGTCATTTGAATCTGTGCTCTTATTATATGTATGTATCTAGTTGAACATTTTTAGTTAAAAATTTTGCTTTTTAACTCATTATAGGTACTCACAGACACAGATTATAAAAGTGTTCGATTTTTATAATTTTGACAAGAATATTTCCTTTTTGAATAAAGTCGTTTGAAAAAATTTCAATTTGAAATTTCAAAATTTTCATTTTAAAGTAGATAAGTGCGTGTTTAATTCAGGATCAGTCAAGTGTAGATTAATTTTAGGCTAATTATTTGACTAAAGTTTAATTTCATCCCTATTTTGTTGAATTTACTTTTTGGTCCAATTATACACCTGTATGAAAGTAATATTTTTAATTTAGTATAGGTTAGGTTAAGATTTAAACAAAATCTTAGGTTAATTTCATACAGAGGAGTAAGGTAAGGCCAAAAATATTTGTGTAAATTCAACTGAAATAGAGATTTACTCGAAGCCATTTTAAAATACTATTTTATTTTACATATTCAGTTAAGTTTAAAAATCAAATGTAGGTACATATTTGAAAGGCTAATAAGAGAATAAAGGATATCCTGGGATTATAATGGGCTTTCTGGCCTTTATATGAGCTTAAAATTGTAAAGATCTGAATGCCGAATAGATCCTTAAAAATTCAAAATTTTTGATACTTTAAATTTGGACATTTGGACATTTGGACCAAAAAAAGATGATTTAAGGAAAAATTTCGTGACAAAAAAGGCCCATGTAATTCAATCCATATCCATATGTATGATGATGGTCTAATGGACCTGAGGCTGAAATTTTTCATTTTGTCCTTCTAATGATCTCATTACTAATCTAATGGGAGATGGCCAAATAAAACCAGAAGTTAAAGATACAAAAAAAAATCATACTTAAAAGACATGCAATTCTACAATAATATAATATGGCATATGCTATAGAATAAACCTCATATAAAGTACAAAGTAAAATGTTAGTCAATATTCGTGAGTTTCGTACATTTTAATTTAAACTACTGTAGGTACTATACAAGACCATACATGGATTTAAATCGTGTTTAAATTGCCCATTTACTCAATTAATCTATACTAGTATAACTATTAGCCCATTTCAAGAGACATTTAGTTAATTAGATTGCATAAAAACCCATGTTAATCTTGCATTAGATTCAAAAAATTACAAAATATCTTCGGGTTATAATGGCCTTTATATGAGGCTTAATATGCAAAGGCCTGAAAGCCGAATAAATTCATTTTAGGCAAAATTTTTGAGATTTTAATAATCAGTTCATACAAAAGATTCTATGCGTCAAAAATTTGTAAATATTTAGAAATTGAGAAATTTCGTAAATTTTTGATATTGAACAATATAATTTTAAAGCAAAATTAAGAATTGGAATTTTACCCCTATTTTAAAGCAAATTTTAAGGCAAATTTTGATTTAATTTTGAATGTTTGTAGAACTTACAAAGTTACAAAATTTTGAAAAAAATTGAAAAATGCCAATTATTATGTGTTTTCGAGCATTTATTTAGACTCGATTCCGCGTTTTTGGTCTGTTTAATAACATGCCTATTTTGTTTGAATTTACCCCTATATTCTTGATCTAACTTTACCCCTGTAGTATGAAATCAACCCATTTTAAAAAAAATCCTAACTTAATCTAAGCTAAACTAAAAAAATTTGAGTTAATTTCCTACAAAGGTAAAGTTAGAACAATAATACAGGGGTATATTCAACCAAAATAGGGATGAAATTAATCTCAAGTTTAGTATAAGTGATAATTGAAAGGTAATTTGATAGTTAAAACATATTTTTTAAAGAATATCTTCGGTTTATAATGAGCTTTCTGGCTTTTATATGAGGTTTTACATGGTAAAGGCCAGAAAGCTGAATCTATTCTTTGAATTATAAATCAGGCTTTGAAAGTAGAAGTTTGAAAAATCGAGCTTTTTTGACAAAAATTTGACCTAATTTTTGGAAAAAATGTGCAAAATTTTGCTTACCTGGATGAGATTTTTGGCCTGGTCGACTTGAAATTGCATTCGCTCTCGAATTCTGAAAAATTCTTTGGATTCTTCGATTTTTGCCATATTTTTACAAATCTGGAATTTGAGGGGGACGGTGAGCGGAAGTGGCAAAATATTTTTCGACTCTTTCGAACTCTGAAATAGAAATGAAAACAAAATTTATAGAAATTACGAAATCAAAGTTGTACAGTCTAACTTCTTCATAAAGCAGTTTATTTAGACTTTTGAAAAAACTACTTTTCAATAGTAAAAGACTTATAAACAAGTACCAGTGTAAATTGGAAATCTTAAAATCACCAAAATGACCACAAATAAATTGCATAAACACCTACAATACAATTTATCTACTTATAATTTGTCACTTAACTTATGTAGTTTAGTGACAAATCGAAAAAATTACCCCAAAATTCAAAATATCGCTTTCCAAAGTGTCGAAATAGAAAAAAAATCTTCAATTTTTGAGGTAAAATGACAGAAATCGACTAAAAAATGTCAATTTTTGTCTACTTTCATAATTACTTTGTAATATTTCTCTTGAATTCATATCTCAAATTTCGATGAAATCTCAGTTTTTATACTCATACAATAATCAAATGAACGAAAACTAGGATTTCAAATTTAAATTTGATACCTTTTTTAAAATATTTCAGAATTTTAAACTTGCTTTTCTTATGTGTTTTTTGATCAATTATTTGGGAGAAAATAATCTAATAGGTAGAATCTAATAGGTAGATATGATTAGAAATCTGGGATTTCAACTTGAAATCCCAGTTTAATTACTTTACTGGTACGAAATCAGGGATTTCATTGATTAAGAATAACACTATTATCATACATCTATTCTTTAATAATAATTTTTTTCGATTTTTAAACCCGATTTTTTAATATCTTGACCTAATTTTTGAAAAATTTACGAAAAAGATGTCCAAATCTTTGGCAAAATTGAAAAATGTAATGACAAAATTTTGGTTTTTTTTTTTTGAAATTTTGGATTTGGAATGTTTGTACAATGACTCCGATTTAATGTCATCACTATATTGGGTGACATCCCTATATTTTTGACCTAACTAACCCTGCTGTAAGAAATTATGGCAAATTTTTTTTAGGCTTAGATCACCTGGTCTAAGCTAAAATCCAGGTTAGGATTTTAAAAAATTTGGATTAATTTCCTACAGCATGAGTCAAGTTAGGCCAGAAATATATGGGTAAATTCAACCAAAATAGGGATAAAATTAAACTCTTGTCTTGTATAATTGATAACGAGGAAACAGTCGAGTCTTATAGTAATTTGTAAGGTGTTTCCTCATGGTTTTTTTAAGGTTTTTTGGGCTGTTTTCTTATTAGATTCATCATGGTAAAACTAACACAAAACTCATAGTAAGGTTCAGTAAACCAAAAAAATTTATAAATTTTTTTTCAAATATTTCATTATACAAGACTGTAGTACTGGTTGTACAAAGTATGTAGTAAAGAAAAATGATGAGTCTCAAGATATTTATTTAGTAAACAATGTTAAAAGGCCATAAGAATCTTGTGGAATGCAAATTATTGACACGGTTCGACTCTCATCTGCTTAGACTGTGTAGACTTGGTTAGACATGTGGTTGGGTTCTTATCATATCATACTTTTAAAACACTTTTTTTCATAACAATAACCATAAGAAATATGACCAAGAATGAGAAAAATGACCATTATTTTATATCTTTTAAACGATAATACAAGTAGATATACAGGGGTAGATTAGGGATAGTTTGAAACTTTTTTGGACAACCTGTTTTCACATGAAAGGATTGACTTTTTGACCTGAAATTTTTATCTAGAAATATATCAAGACAAAAATTTTGACATCAGGTAACTTTGATTAATTTTGTCGAAAATTTGTCAAGTCATCTAGATTTGGAATTTTTTAAATCTAACAATACGATTAGAAATCTGAGATTTCAATTTGAAATCCCAGTTTTCGTCAATTTAATTACTGTATTGAGTATTGGTACGAAATCTAGGATTTCATTGATTGAGAATAACATTATTATTATTCTTTAATAATAATTTTTCCGATTTTTAAACCCGAATTTGTAATAACTTGATCCATTTTTGAAAAATTTACAAAAAAAAGATTCGTTTTTCCTATCGATATCTTTTAAAGATTGACTTTAGAATGGAAAAGTCATCCATTTTCTCAAACTTGGTCATAAAAATAGTAGACAGACAGATACTACTTGGGTATCATAAAACAAATATGCCTGAAGGATTTAAATCATAAAAATCATCGAAAAAAATGGAGAAAAAAAAGGTAACTTACTTGACTGAGGGGCATGCAGAAAATGAGATGGTCTTCCTGGATTAGAGAGAAGAGGCGAAGCTCGGGCACAAATTTAAATGAACTTTTTGACTACAAGAAAATACACAAAAAAATGCACAAAAATGTGTTTTTTAAATTTTTTAACAAACGATAGATTACAAGGTAACTTACCACAGGTGTAGGCTGCTTTCCATCGACCAGTCGAACCATCAATGGATATCTTTTCGTAAATATATTTCTAGAAAAAAATACAAAAATCCATTACCAAAATGTTAAAAATTCAAAATTTTTAAAGGATATCTTCGGGTTTAAATGGGCTTTCTGACCTTTATATGAGGTTTAACATGCAAAGACATAAAAGCCGAATACAACCTTTTAAGGTAAATCAAATGACTCAGGATTGAATTGTCAAAACTTTGAACTTTTTTTGAGAAAATGTGATTTTTTTGAACATGTTTGAAAAGGCAAAATTTCTATTTTTTGATATGAATAAGTCAGATTAGATTTATTTAGCTAAAATTTTAAGATTTTTAAAAATTAGATAAAATGCAGCATAATCAATCTTGTGATTTTGAATTTTAAGGTTTTTACAAGTAGGTAGAGAAATAGAGAAGAGACCTGTAATCAAATGTTTGACCTCATATTTAAAGCTCAGATTTAATCTAATTCCTATTTTGATTGAATTTAGCCCTATATTTTTCGCCTTACATCATTCCTGTATGAAATTAACTCAAAATTCTAACTTAAACTAAACTAAAAATATTTGAGTTTGTTTTATACAGGTCAGGGGCCAAAAATATAGGGTATATTCAACCGAAATAAGGAATTTTAAATTGACAATTTTCAAAAAATTTTAAATTTTTTTGAAAAAAGCAGTTTTCAATTTGACCCCCTTTTCTGAAAGACTTTGCAATTTTTTGCAAGAATTGAAACATTTTGGGTTAATTTCACATAAGAGTAAAGTTGGGCCAAATATATATAGGAGTAAATTCACCAAAATAGGGATGAGATTAAATTCAAGTCCTTAAATATTGCCAAAATTTTGACCTTTAGCAAAATTCTAAAAAATTTGACTTAAAAAAGTCAGATAAAATTGTTTGATTCAAAATTTGACGTTTTTTTTAAACGTCAGTTTTATGAAATCTTATTTATTTTATGAAATAGAAATAGACTCCGGTTTAATCTCATCCCTATTTTGGTTGAATTTTCCCCTATATTTTTAGTCTAACTTTGCCCCTGTTTGTCCCTGTACAGAGATAAAGTTTTACCAAAAATATAGGGGAAAATTCAGCCAAAATCTAAACTTGAATCAATGAAATTATATAAATTTTAGTCAAAATATCATTTGACAAAAATAATTTGATCAAAATTTCGACATTTTCAAAGTCTAGCACGACTTGACCATTTTCTAAAAATTTCGAGAATTTCATTTTTTTTTGCAAAAAAAAGATAATCAAAGTGTGACCTCCTTTACCTGGAAGTCTTTACAAATTTTTGCAAGAATTGAAAAAAAATTGAATCTTTATCCAACTGGGTCTATGGGCTATTCAATTGAATTTAAAAAAAATCAAGTTCAAGATTTGTATAGAAATCCTGTTTGAATTTTTGCAAGATTTTGTACTACCTATTCTGTACTTGAATGTAGGGTGTATTTATTTTGGTCTCATATCACTTGGGTTCTATTGTACTACTACTGCTGGGATTTAAGTCCGTAAAATTGCATTAATTATAAAGGATAATAGATGTTGGAATATCGGTGAATTGTCAATTTAGAGACAATAATAGACAGTTTAAAAAAGTGTTTCAAACCATCAAAAAAAGCTCGATTTTTGAAAAATAGCCAAATTAAATGAAATGATTGACAAAATTGCCTTAAAATTCAATAGATTATCAGGTCGTTCTTTCATTTATTAGATTTGTATAATATTCGGATTTTCGACAATTTTAAACTTTTATTAGATATACATTTTTGAAGTTAAAGTTAAGTCTACAGTAAAATTTCGATATAATGAGATCCTATAACCTATATAGACAAGCCGTCCTTTTCTATCGATATCGTAAGCGAATTTTGGGAAAATTTGCATCTTCTCATAGATCTCACTATAACGGCACTATCTTTAGCAGTATTTTGTTATCTTTTAAAAAAGGAAATTCGATCGAATTTTTCGACTTTATATTTCAGATGGGTTCAAGACTAAAAATTCTTTCAAAATTTTTTTAGTTTAAATTACCAAAATTTTACAAAATCTTATCGTTCTCTAAATAAAAATCTTTTAAAAAGTAAATTTTGGTCAAAATTTTCTATTCTGAATTACAATTGGGGATGGTAAAATGGATGGTAACATGGTAAAATTTCTAAAATTTTAGTCTAAATTTTAAAATTGCTTTGAAGAATTATTAACCTTATAAAATGTTTTGATCAAAATTTCCTACTTTGTATTACAAATGGATTCAAAAATTTGCACAAATTCTATCAAAATTTTGAAATTTTTAGCTTAAATTACAAAAATTCTACAAAAATTATGCAAATAACAACTTTAGAAAAGTTAATTTTGATCAAAATTTCCTAGTTTGTATTACAAATGGATTCTAAAACTTGTTAAATTTTTGCAAAATTTCAAGAATTTTGGTTTAAATTACAAAAATACAATCAAAATCAAGTACCTTAGTACCCTACTTTACCTTACATCCAAAAGCTTTGTGATATATTTAAAATAAATAAATTTTGGTCAAAATTTCATACTTTGTACTTCAAATGAAGTCGCAAACTTGCAAAAATTCCAGCAAAATTTCGAAATTTTTTTTTCAAAATTCAAAATTTCTACAAATAAGTTAGGATAAAATTAGCATCTTTTTAAAAGTAAATTTTGATCAAAATTTCATACTTTGTGTAACAAATGGATTCAAAAAATTTCAAAATTTCTCTCAAAAAATGCTCTTTTAAGCTTAAAATTCTAAAAATTTCAGAAAAATTTGAAACTAAAAGACAGCCAAGTTTGTAAGGGCAGAGTGTCCCATATAATCGTCCATGTGAGCTAAGTTTGGGTTTGGTTTTTTTTTGATTTAATAGCTTGAAATTTTGTATAAATTGGGCAGATTAAATTCCCATTCAGTCTTAAATGCTCTCATTGTATCTTACTATAGTATCCTACTACTATTGAATATTTTTGGACTTGTAAATTTCAAACCAACCAACCTACAGGATTTCACCCAGAAAAATCTCGAGAAAATGCTCAATTTACATATTACATAATGGTTTTATAATGGGATTGTAAATTGCAAAAAGTAGTAGCAGTTTTTAGTATAGGTTTGTATAGGGATTTAAGTAGGTGGGTAGTTACTGTCTGTAGTGTAGTAGATAAAAATAATCTTGTAATTTGTTCAAAGAAGAAGAAGTACTGTAATTAACGTGCCTTTTCTCCCATGAAGAAAAAAATGGGGCAGAAGGGCAAGTTCAAAGCCAAATAGAATCTCGAATCCACTATTATATAATTTACACAAAAAGGTATACCATCAGATCAGGAACTTTTTTGACAAAAAAAGAGCTCATAGAATTGCAGCCCATCTAAAATGCTTAAATATTCCAAAAATTGCAAATATATGGGACATTTGGAACTTTAGCTAAAAAGATTGTTAAAATTCTGGGCATTATTTTGAGAGGAAATTGCAAAAAATCTCGTTATTTTTGAAAATTTGCCGATTTTTTTTATAAATGATATAATCTACTTAAGGAGGTAGACCATCAGATCAGGAACTTTTTCGACAAAAAAAAATTCAACAGAGCACCATCCATCTAAAAAGCATAAAAAAAGCCAAAAATTGCAAATAAATGGAACATTTGGAACTTTAATAGGAATAGTCTTTACTAATACTATATTACAACTTATATAATTTACGCAAAAAGGTAAATCATCAAAGCAAGAACCGTTTTTACCCCAAAAAAGGCCTGAAAGGTATAACTGATGATCTAAAATGCTTAAAAAAACCCAAAATTTGCGAATAAATGGCATGTTTGGTTGGAACCTTAGCTAAAAAGATGTCTTAAAATTTTGCCCATCATATAGATCAGAAACTAGTTGAAAAAAGTTTCTTAATTTTCGACAATTTGCATCGATTTTTCATCGACCAATTTGCTGATTTTCAAGTATAATCATATATATAAAATTTAGAATTCTAAGGAAGAACATTTCTGGGTTAAAATCGGAAGCAGAGCATTGATGCTAGATTGACTCTACTCTACTACCACTGGCCGCTACTATGCTTATGT
>JAQIXA010004171.1:0-11971 GCA_034699045.1 Nanhermannia cf. coronata Gr-Ori-00579 | reverse complement strand
CAAAAGTCAAATATTTAAAAAAAATTGTATTAAGTCTAAAAATCCCAACCTGGATTCGACCCTAAGTCAAACCCTGTATCATATAAATAGCTAATTAAACTATTTTGAAATTTTAGATGATATGCCTTTTGAATGCAAGAAATGTTCAAGGAAATTTCGACTCAAGAATACATTAGATAATCATTCAATGATCCACAAAGGGGAAAAACCTTTCAGTTGTGAAATTTGCCAAAAACCATTTAGAACTAAAGCGTACTTGATAAAGCATAATGTTGTACATACAGGCGAAACACCCTTTTCTTGCAAGGTATGCAAACAAAAATTTAGTTATTCTGAAAATATGAAAAGACATGAAAAAACAGTACATTCAAAACTATCAAAAAACTCAAAAAATATCTAGTAGTCATAATTCACTACTCGTATATACTGTAATGGCTATACCTAACTACTAAATAGAAATTTGATTTAATTACCAAAAATACCTAAATATAAACCATTCATTTTCTAATAAAAATAACTTCTTTATATTATTAATTTATAATTATAGCTGTATACATATATATGTATTAAAAAATATATTCAACCGCATGTTTAGGTATAAATATAGGTATGTATAAAGTCAATAAATGGTTCTAGTTTTAATTGATACTATTTATAAATTACAATCTTGTTTAAATAGCCATTCTATTTCTATACTTTTAGTAAAAAACTCGATAAATAATTTTGTAATCTAATTCTAGAAGTATCCTATCTTTAATTTATAATATTGATTTCTTTACTATTTTATAAAATCTTAGATTATCTAGGTACAATTTAAGGAAAAAAATTCATCTACAAAAGTACTTTTTCATGCAAAGTTATACATTGATTTTATTAAATACTCTTATTATGTTTTTACCTAATTTTAGAAGTTACTACCTATAGATATATATGAATTTATATAAATCTTAATAAAACAAAAAAGTTGAAATGAGAAAGAAAATAATTGATGATTGAGCAAATAACGAAGCACCCCCATTACATCTTCCAAGGTCTGGAGTGTTAACACGATGATTAGAAATTTTAGGTTTTCTTAGAAGTAACGTTTTTTCCTTTGGATCGCATGTAATAGGGTCAGGTGCATAAATATTCTGGACACATGGATAATTTGTTAGAAAAGAATCGGCTGGGAATACAGAACACGTGACTTCCTTATCACTATTTAGATACTCGTAGCGGAGTTCTTCAATTAATTCTTCTGTCCAGTTGAACCTCTGGGCTACTTCACTAAATTTGAGCCCCTTCATATGGTCAGGTTTGGCTACCAATGGATCATGGTAAATGGTACTTCCCCTAAATCAAAAAAATAAATACATATCTAATTAAATTAATCAAGGATTTTTAACAGGATTTCACAGAAAAGGTCTAAATTACATGCTATTTAATATAGTTTAGGTGCATTATACAGGGCTGTCCAAAGGCATGTGGCGAAAATATTTAGACCTTAATATAATATTATATGGCTAGGGCTTAAGATCAGATTTTTAAACAAGTAAAATATGAAATCGATAGGGAATTTAAGGAAGAATCTCAAAATCTTTTGATGCTAAGATTACCATGTCAAAAGTTGTGGGTCAATGACCTGAACACGTTTTCCATGGAAGAAAAATTACAAAAAATTGAAGAGAGCTAAAATTGTTCCAAAAAACAAAATGCTATTTACGATATTCGTGCACTATTATATGCCTTGGAATCATAAATTTTGACATTTCAAATGTTTTGAAGCAATTTTGGCTTTATTAAATTTTTCTCCCATGGAAAATGTCTTGAGTTCATTGAACCATAACTTTTGACCTCGTAATCTAAGCATCAAAAGATTTTTAGATTCAATCTCCGTTAAATTTCCTAACAATTTCATATCTTATTTGGTTAAAAATCCGATCTGGCCTCTATGCTATAAAACATATTCACCTAATACTTTTTGAATACTCTGTATATCTAATAATTATTAACTTTGATTAGATAAATTTACCATTCGATATCTTCGATTCCAAAAAAGTCAAGAAGCTTCCTCGTTGGATAATTAGAGAGACAGTTTTCGAAGCCTTCTACTAGAGGGTAGTATAGGAGGATAGTCATGCACATTTCATCAGATGAGGAGAGTCCCCCGATTGTAATGCCACCATTCTTCCAGTTTGAGTCAAATGTACATTCTTATCATCATAAAATTCAAATTTTATATTAAAATAATAAATTCCTAATAATTAAAGGGAACAGTTTTGACTACCAGTTGTGATGTGATCTCCAGGAAGTATTGTCACTTCTTCCTTGAGCATTTTATTTTGTTGGTAATTAAAATCATAATAATTATCGCTGACAATCCAGGGCAATTCAACACCATCTCTGAATAATCTTGATCGCATCCGTCTTGCTGTAGAGATTTTAAGTAATAAGAATTATTAGGAATAAATTAAAGCTAAAGTATCCTAATACCATAAAATGAACATTTTACCAGATAAATGAGCATGAACACGAACATTAAAAACGTTAATTCCTTTTTCGGGAAGTATCGCTTTTGTGCATTCAGATGGACAATGTCCAGGAGTAAGGGAAATCAGCAGTATTAGGTGGAACCATGAGATTGAATCGAGTCTCTTTTTTGATTTTGACAAAACCAGCATCGAATTCCCTATAAAAAGTGACCAAGAGTTAGTAGGAGTACCCTATATAATATTATTTAAAGAATTGAAAGAATACCTAACTTGATCGGTATAGTAAAATTTTAGACCAGTCTCAAATGTTTTATCCTTAACCATGTTTGGATTGTCATAATGCACTTCAAGAATATAATATGTTTTCTCGCCAATGCCAAATGGGACACCTACATTTTCTGGGAACATTGTGATCTATAATCATAATCATATAATAAATGAGCATATTATAGTCTAAATTACATAATAAAGGTAATTTTCTATAAATTAGTTAAAACTGACCTCGCCGCCAGTAGCCCAAGAAAATTCCAAGGTCTCACAATATTCCCTTGGTATGTAATTCCCTTCGTAACAATGACCTCCATTCGTAGCTGCATATTCGGCAAACAAATCGTCAGGGTCAGTACCTTCTGAGGGTATACATCTCAGAAGATCTGAATGATGAGTATGTGCTATATTTTCAGCACTACCATCACGGAAAACTTCATACTAAAGTAATGTTAATCAAATCATAGTGTATTTTCGATTTTCGATTTTAATTTTTAGAATCAAATTAAAAAACATTTGGGACACAATGAATGTTATTCTTACCCCGATGACATGATGTTTCTTAGATAACTGCGGGGCCAAAACAAATTTGCACCAGTAGGTGGTGTCTTGCTCTGGCATCGTTATTCGGTTTGTAACATTCCAAACTAAGAACCTGAGAGAATTTTAAACATTCTTTATGTATTAATATAGGTATTTTCCCTCGAAAAACATTACAAAATTCAGGATTTTTTCAGTATTTGTACATAATGTTCATTTGAGTAGTATAATTGGCAGGGTTTAGCTTACTTTGACAAATCTGGCAAAGCAGGGATGCCATCTATGAAATTGATACTGGCCACACCTCTGTTTTCTTCGTGATATCCAAACACATCAGTTTCCCCCCAACTGAAGATAATACGAGCTGTATCATCCTATATAAAAGTATATTCATTAGGTATATCCTACTAATATATAAGGTTTTTGAATAACAACGATTTAGACTTGGTAAATTTTAGTTTTGTTATTTTGTTTTAGATATACCGTGATGTCAATATCTTGTTCATCACAAGTATGAATTTTTCTAGAGAATTTGACATAAGTATGAGTCTGTGTTTCCCGAGCTTCAATCAAAGTCAAATCTTGACTCTCGTCTAAAACTGGCATTATATTTCCAATACCAAATCGATCCTGAAATTTTTAGAGAAATTTTCATTATAATACCTAGGTAAAAGTCCATTATAAACTAAATAGATTTCAATTTAGACTAGATTTTGATATGTAATATACAAACTTCAAGGTATGGTTCTCCATCCCGGACTCCCATAATGAAAATGTCAGCGTCGAGCATTTTTCCCTGCCAGGATATTCCCAGCCCGATGAAACCCAACGTCTGAACTTCAACTTCAAATATGATATCATCGCCAACTATTGACCATTTGACATCATATCCTTCAGTTAAAAGTTTCCCCCTTGAAGAATTAATAGTAAACAAAACCAGAAATATTGTTGATAGCAGTAATTTCATTCTAAATTAAGGAGTTTTATTAAATTATTAATTGAATATTAATTAATTAAATAATAAACATAGTCAAATTGGGAAAGGTGTATTTATAAACAGTTTGGACAATGGGTCAAGTCAAGTACCAACTGTCGAACCAGTTGTTTGTGACAGTCGATATTATCCAGATTTGCAATTAATTAACTAAATTCAAGGATCGGATTTTAATTAAATACTTATCTTAGATAGACAATATTATATTAGATATATTTTTAAAAATTTCCTTATTTTTTTGGATTTCATAGTTTCATATGTATCCCCAATACATACGAGTATAATTTTTAAATGAAATATTAATTATCCATTGGAGTTGTTAGCGTTAGCACGTGGATACCTTACCAATTAGGATTTAATACATTTTATACTTACAAACTATTTTATAGGTTAATGTAAAATGACTAAACCTGCAATAATATATCAGAAAATTTAAAAAAATAAATGGGCCAAAGCCAAAATTAGCATAAATTAAACATTAGTTTGTATTTTAATTTCCTATTGTAATGATAAAAGTGAAAAGCTTAGGATTTTATACTTTCAAATAAAAAATGCATAATAAAATACATAAATAATACATAAAAAAACTTGTCTGGAATCCAGGATCAGGAATTTTTATTAATACATACTTCAGAATTAAATAGAAGATATTTTGATTGAGATTTTGTAATCTAATCGTTCATGAAATTTAATCTAATCTTTGATTACAATTCTCAGTAAAATATCAAAATCCTAGTTCTGAGCTAAGCTAATTTCAAGATTAGAATATTATAATTATATGTACTTATAAGGTAAATAAATAATGACATGATAATATTAACAATTTTAATTTATTTTATTATCACAATATTTATTGTCTTACACATAAAATTTTAAATAAAATAAAATTTAAAAAATTTAAAATAATATGGAAAGAATGTAATGTTAGATATCAGTATATTATGTATTATAATATTTGTAATACAAATCAATTTACTCGAGGATCATAACCAATTCTGTTGTAGTCCTTCTTGTACTAGATCTCCTAGTAGTTCCCCTTTAAATTAATATATAGATTACACATCAGTATCGCATTTTATAGATTTGGTGGTAGACATTTTTTCCAAGTTAAGTTGTCCAAGAATCGAATTTCTTACACTTTGTAAGAAATTGTAATTTATTGGATTCCTGACTGGAATTAAACTTGAAAAAATGAAAATCTACTTATATATACAGTAATGCTAATGATTAGCTTTTGTGATACAAATTCTAAATATATTATGGATCTTGGTTTTGATTAGGTAATCAATAAATGTAAAATTTACCTTGTTGTTGTTGTATCATCTTCAGTCCCACTGTTTAAATTTTTAATAAGAGAAGTAAATTATTTTTGTAAAAAAAATTTTGAATGCAAAATCTTATATTACCCATCGCCACAATCGCAAGATCTTCGTTTGCAAATAAATCTATGTTCTAATTGACATTCATCGTCCACAAGCGAAAATTCTTCTTGGTTAGTAAGGGCCACACAACGTTCCCTTGACCTATTATCTGGCTCACCTGCACTCCAAAAACCTATACAAAAGCATAGTATCCACTATTAATAGTAAGTTCAGACTTAAAATCAAAAATCTCAAAATTTTCATGAGATTTTAAAAGGGATAAGAAAAATCTTGCCTTATTAAATTCTAATTATAAACTTATAATATGTAGGGTAGTCTGTATATTTGTAGTAGAGTTTTTTTCAATTATTGTTCATATTATAATTATAACCTCTGATATGATTTATGATAATGATATATATGTAAGAGTACTGATATTAGAAATTAGAGTATTACAGATAGAGTATAATTAGAGTATATTTATATATGAGTAAATTAGAGTAAAAGATATTGGATGAGTTTACTTGACTTACGTTGGTAAATTTGTTGAGCATTTGGGAGCCAATAAAATGCATCTAGCCAGGCTTGACCATTTTTCAAAACAGGTTCTTCTAGAGCATATCCACCAGTCCAGAAAGAATTCTCTTCATTACCATAGCCTACAATTGAAAAAAAAAACCATTTAAAATTTTGTAAATGTAACATGTAGATAACAAAAGGACATGGAAAAAGTTTTATGAGAGCGATGATTGATTTTGTTGGATTTTTCTAAATTTTGGTTATTATGTTTTAGAACTCAAAGAGTTGACGATTTAGACGATCGGGATCAAAATTTAGAAAATTCCGATCAAGTTCTCTATACATTAAGTCCTTTCATAAAAAAAATCACCTAATTCTTCAAGCTGATTAGTCACATATTCGAATTCTTGATCAGACTCAAAATAGAGGGCAGTGTAGTTAAAGCATGCGCAAGTCCTGTACGCATCTTTCCATGTCTATAAAAAGTCAAGAAAAGTTTTTATTTTTATTTTTCATTTTAATTTGACTTTTTTTTGACATTACCGTTCATATATCAATTTTTTGTAAATTAATGCTTAACGAATGACCAAAAAAGATTACAAATAGCCAAAATTTAGCTAAATATTCATTCTAGAGAGGACTTAACAGCTATATAAATTTGTTTAATCGTAATAAATTGTAGTTACCAAATTTTCTCTGCTAATTATATATTCGTAGTCTTCGTATGCAAAACTGTCGTCCTCAAAATATCGAGGAAGTTCAGTTTCTGAACAGTTACGAGTATTATTTTCTTGAGCAGAGACTCCTATATAAATTTCAGAAATACATATAGGTAAGTGTATCTATTTAAAAAATATAAATAAGATTATATATTATGGCTTACCAGTACCAATTGCAAAAATTGCAAAAGTTGCAATAATGAGAATTTGAGCAAGGTGGTTCATTTTATAGAATTTAAGTAAATTTAATGAATAATTTTTAAATATTTTTTTCTTATTTATACTAATTTTATCAATAAAATATATAGGGTTATGCATGCAATTAATGGCAATTGTATCATTGAGATGTATGTGTTAAATTATGATGGATTATTATAGAAGATTTTGTATGTTATCGTATATACCAACTTAAAAATATAATTCAAAATAACTCTTCTCCATAAGGAATATTCAAAAGCCATTAATAAGAGATATAGCCGCATGTGCATTCAAAATTAATTATGGCTACTTATTGATCAATTTTTGAGTAATATGTCAATTCACTTTATAAAGAAGTTTTTCTGTATTTTAACTCTGTTTTTAAGCTAAAGTGTTCAAAATCTTACACTTCAAAAAACAGAATATTTGTGGTATTTTTATAAAAAAAATTCTCTGTCTATAATAGAATCCTTTTATACATATAAATATTTCTTTTCAAGAAAAAAATTATTTAATCTATATAAGTAATATGGATATTATGCCCACAGATTATATAATCTAATGATAAGACACGTGCGACATTGAAATTTATTAATGTTAAAAAACAAATAACTAGGGTTTAATTTTCTATCATTTAGTTAACTATTATGTAATAATTGCCTGAGTAAAGTATAAATTTTAATTATTTTTGCCGCAAAGCTTTATCTTTATCGATATGATATAACTAGAACCTGTGAGGTTCCTTCATGCAATATTTGATAAAAATTAGTCCAATAGTTTTTGAATGATCTCATGCGGACAAACAAACTGTAAACAAAGTTGAATAGTAAGTGCTTGCTTCGCTCGTATAATCATGACCAAATAATACTTTTTTAAATGCAATTTTGAAGATACCTAAAAAGTATAGATATATTTTTAAGAAATTTTGAATCAAAAAAATGCAGTTAAATTTAAATTAAATGATCTCAAATCTTAAGATCTTAAATGATCTTTTCAATTAATTCTGCTCAAAAAAACCAATTTATTTTGGAATAAATTTCAAATATTTAAAATTCATATCATATTTATCTTTCAAATCAACATAACATATAACCTACCTAAACAATTATATTCCTCAAAATTATTGATTATATTATACATACATGTGATATTATATGTCAAGGATTTGTTAATAAAAATTGTAATATTTTAGGAAAATCAAAGAACTGATCTTGAGTCATGTAATGAAAGAAAGCAACATTAGCAGATTCTATATATAAATATTGTTAGGTTCTGTTCTTTCAAAAATATAGGGCTTGTATTATTGGAGTACCTAACTACCATTTTTTTAAAAAATTTTTATTGAAAACTTGTAATGAAGTTGAAGTTTGATTACAAAAAATTAGACTCGTAATGTATTATAAACTGCTATTAGTAAATTATTATGTAAGATACATATAGGTTATGTAATAATTAAAATTTTTTGAAATTTTGATTTTTTTGTTGAAATTAGTCATCACCACCACCGCCATGTTCTCCACCACCTCCATGTTCCTCACCTCCACCACCATGTTCTTCTCCACCACCCCCATAGCCACCACTACCATAGCCGCCATAACCTCCACCACCACCCCTGCAGGTAACCATTAAAATATTCAAATTTCGAAAATGCAATTTAAAATGAGTTTTATACCGTGCTTTCCGCATTGGTCCCGGTATATGATTTAGAACAGCTGGTTTGTCAAATTTCAGCTTATCTTCAACTTTTGAATCTGGTTTTTTTACATCCTCAGCAGCTGTAGCAATTACGAAGGCAATTGTGATCACCAAAAATGTAATAAAGACCTTGAAAATGAGAAAAAATTTAGTTACGTAAAGTAATTTTTTAAAATTTTGAGAAATGTAGATGGCAAAAATAAAAAACCTTTTCAAAATTTCCAAATTTGAATTATCTATTAGGTACCTACCTATATACGCATTAAGATCTAATTTTTAAAAAATTTTTGATTTCGAAATTTGAATAAGGTAGATACTAAATATAAATAAATATATAACTACTTTTGAGTAGGTATAATAGCAGTAAACTTTTAAGAAACAAATTTCGGATATTTTTTAGGAAATTTTTACAAGTTTTTTCCATATTTACTTTTGCCTCTACTTTTGAATTTACCTTCATGTCTCAGAAAATTCTTAAACTTGAAATGCTTGAATGATCTCTGTTTGAGTACTAACTAATTTATAAGGCTTCATTTCGAGTTTTATACCGAAAAAAATCAGATTGCATTTTGGGGAATTAAAGCAATCAGGTACCTAAGATACTAGCCTTTAAAGATACACTGTCATAATTACATAATTATTCTTGGGAAAAATTCAATAATTTGTAAAATTTTCGTATTTTACAGGGTTATTTATATATAGATACTCACTATGTAAGTATTTCATGGTTTTTTTCAAATTTTAAACGTTTTTTCCTTTGCTTTCTATGTATTAGAGACACTAACATAACAAAAATCAGACTAATCATAGTCAATAAAAAATTACATAGCAAAGACCAATAGAAAAATTGAATTGATATATACCTACTTTTTTTAAATCTCGTTAGATTTTTTTACTATTCGTATTATCATAGAGAGCCTAATATCAATATATATGATATAGGTATATGTAATTGATCTCATATTTTCCTTATGAAAAGTTTTTTTACGGATACGGTGTATACAATTACTACTTTATTATACTGATACTGCAGGATACGAGTAGTATTTCTTATAGTAATTAAATATCAATTTTAACTTAATTGTAATTGTAAGCCTAATTATAAATTAATCTATGTCTCTATTTAGCATGTACTCTTATGATCAAAATATAAAATACATAGCACTATACTTATATTTAGACCTCTGAATTTCGAATTATCTTTAAACTTCAGACTTGGATTAGAACTAATTGGTTTGGTAAAGCCAAATTAATTAAAATATTCGTAGTAATAACCTACTCTATTAGGTATAGGGTATAGGTGGTAGGTACCTTTGAGTACCTACCAAAATATATCCGAATATTTGAAAATCCTGCTCGAATTTAACTCTTAATCATCGAATATGGTGTCAGACTTGAGGAGTGTTTGACTCAATAAATTTTTATTATAACGCCCTCAAAGAGTGGTCAATTAAATCTTAGTTTTTATATATTTTTATCAAGAATTTATTTTCTTTATTCAAGACACTCTATGTATTATACAAGTTTTATAAATTATTTTGGATAACTTTAAGTTTATGATTTTGTACTATAATTTTTTTAATTAATAATTTAGCGTGTCGCAGTTTTATAAAATATATAATATATTATGTAGTTATATTCGTATTATGTATGTATGTTTAAATGTTAAGGTAAGTATTCTGTATACTATAATATTCATTTTCCAAATAATTTCATGAAATTTGCACACCATTCTTGACACATGAGCTGAAATTCGTTTCGAAATTTTGTTCCAAAGGCGCAGTAGAATAAGAAATTAACTGTTGAATTAATTGTAAATAAAAAACTTCCAAGTTGACCCCAAAAAACTGTATAGCTTACTTCAATATAGTCAAGAATATCCAGGACAAAATACTCAAAAGAACAAATTATAAAAACAACAACAATGGCAATTAACATGAGACCAAATGAATTATCTTGTTGTTGAACTGATGTCAATTTTTGTCGCTGTTTTTTGGCTTCTTGGAGCTGTTATATGAAAAAAATTATCATAATTTAAGTTAATTATATTTTATAAATTATATGATCATTTACACTTTTCCAAATTTTTAGATTGAACCATATGAGAATTCCAAATGGGAAAATGTTCATAAACATAATGTAGAGCCAGAATATATACAAATCATTGTATAATTTATTATTTCTCATGTATGTATTTTCAATCATAGAACTTATTTTGAATGAAGCTGGTTCAATGCAGGTTACAGTATGAAATTCAAACCATCTTGGAATGTTATAAATTATGGAAAAAATTATAACTCCAAAAGAAATCCATCGAGCTCTACTCATTGTCCAGAGGAACCGGGATTTTAGAGGTGAGCATATGACCATGTATCGGTCAAGGGCCACAGCTAGTATGAAATAAGTTGAACCCATATGACCTATAGTAAAAAAAATAATTTCAAATTTCATTAAATAAGTAGAAAATCAAAGAAATTTTTGTACGAGCGAAACGTTTAATTATAAACACTTGACTTAATATACAACTTACAACTTTTCTTGCATTTTCAGTCCAGGAGATATATTATATTGGACTGATATGAACCAAATTTGCTATTAATGACCCTTGTACCATTTATTAGACAAAAATTTCTGGTTTTAAAACCTTGAGGTGCTGTGAATTGTGAACTTTTAAGGTCCTCATTCTTATTTTAATCAAATGAGAAAAAATCAAAAATGAGAATCAGATTCAGATTCAGGTGGCTATATATGTATAGGGTAATAGATAATCGAGAATCTCGATTCGAGATTCCTAATTTGGCATCAGTGTTGATTTTTGATTACTAGAAAATTGGCAAAAAAATTGTCAAAATTTTTGCTTTTTCGCCTAAATAGGCGGCAATTTAGCTAATTTTTGTAGGATTCTCTATTTTACTGTGTTTTAAGAAATATCGACTTATTAAGAGCTGAAAATGCAATTTTTCTCGTTGATTTTTGATTACATCAAAATTGCCAAAAAATGGTCATTTTTTTGTTTAATTCGCCTAAAAAGGCGGCAATTAAGCTAACTTTTGTAGGATTTTGGATCCGGGAGTTGACAAAAAATGGATAACTTGAAAATTCAATATATTATTTAGATCTGTAGTTTGTTAATTAAGAACGGCCAAAGCGAGATTTTAGATGAGAATTTAATTAGGGACTTTAGAGAAGAGTTAACAAAGCAATTAA
>JAQIXA010004170.1:0-11977 GCA_034699045.1 Nanhermannia cf. coronata Gr-Ori-00579 | reverse complement strand
CATGTAAATGCTTATCCTTAGCACAGCCCCATACACTTACGCAGTACAAAGTTAAAGTATATACAAAAGAAGTACAATATCTGCTATAGATTAGATTTAATGGACATTTTGATACTTTACCATTTGACTAATTGGTATCTTTTTTAGATGACTATTTAATAATTACTTGGCTTAATAGAAATAGATGAATTGAAATACCTTATACCTTATAGTTGAATTGAAATAGAAATTTTTAGCTATTTATTTAACTAGGTATATTTGCTCAGAATTAAATCTTGTATTTTTCCATTCTTAAGATGTTTGTTATTATCTAATTTAATCCAGAACATGCCCATATACATACTGCCTAAACTATATGTACTATCTGTATGTATCTACTTGTATTTATTAAATATTGATTTTGTTACTTACTTGATGTAAAAGCATATTTGACCTGTCAGCAAATGCCTTCCCGCACACCTCACACTGGTAGGGTCTTTAAAATTTCAATAAAAATTTCTTTAAAATGCACAAATTTTGAAATTTTTGAAATATTTTTTACCTTTCTCCAGTATGGGTTCTCAAGTGCTGTCTGAGAAGCATTTTCCTTGAAAAAGCTTTCGGGCAATATGTACATTTGTGTGGCTTATAACCCGTATGGATACGAACATGCTGTAGATTCAGAAAAAATTATAAAAATTTTGAAAATTTTCTAAAAATTTTGAAATTACTTACCATATTGTAGGCTACTCTTTGGTTGAATCCTTTGCCACAAACTAAAAAAAATCAAAAATTTAGGCCTTTTTTAAAATCTTATAGATGATTCTTTACCTTCACAAATATATTCTTTAGCATTTCTGTGGATTTTGAGGTGACTTGAGATGTACCCTTTGTCATTAAAAGTCTTTCCACAGATCGGGCAAGTGCCTAAAATTGCAAAAATTTGCAAATTTTGAATTTTTTCAAATTTTAATTATTTTTAGACTTACAAGCAAATTGTTTGGTTCCCTCATGTTTTGATCGATGATATCGGTAATTCCTCAATTGTGTAAATTCCTTCGAGCAATCTGGACACTTGAACTTTTTCTTGAGTCCATTTGGTCCATCAGCATAGTGTGGGCTTATCGATGACCTCGAGATCATCGAAAGTGACGAACAGACGTCAATTGAAGTCGTCATATTCGACTGTGTCGAACAAGCTGAGAAAATTGGTGACGGTGGACATGACGAGGCTGAGATGCTCGACCGTGAGTCAAAATGGTCCAAAGAATGGTCACCAGGGGCAAATTGACCATTTTGTGCAAAGCCATTGTACAGTTGACCATATGGTTGTCTATAGGGGAAGAATCTGGACATGAGGAAATTTGAAGGGTGTCCAGAGAGGTCCTCATGATCATGGTCATGGTCATCATGGTCATGGTCTGATGTTGAGTGATGGTCATCGTCATCATGATGGTCCACAAAACAGAGGTCAAGTGGCTCGTCCTTAATTGTTGCTTTTTTGTATGATTGTGCCATCGCTGCCTTATCTCGGATGATTTTACGCTTTTTACCTAAAAAATGACCAAAATTTTGTAAATTCTGCTGGAATCTTTCTAATTTCGAGTATAATTTTTTGATTTTACTAAAACATCTACTAAATAATTGAACCCAATTCATAGGATATTATAGTAAATAGGTCTAAAAGTAAAAATGACTCACCAACAGGTCCAAGATACAAAAACGGGGAAATTTCCGACTCAGAATTGGAGCTTGATGAATGTGAACTTGGACTTTTGCTCGATTGTGATTCTTCTGAAATTGGGTCTGAATTGTATGAGATGGACTGCTCCGAGTCCCCCCTCTGTCTTATCTATATAGGGTCAAATATATACTAAATTACTAATTTGGTCTAATATTCATAGTCAGTACTAATTCTAAGTACTAGTTATATAAGGGACCCTTTGGAAGGGTCTATTTCCTAAATTAAGGCTCTCAAGCCATAAAAATCCTGACAAAAACAGGTCAAAATCTTGTAATACAAATTATATTTACAAGATTTTGGCATGTTTTTGATAGGGTTTTTACGGCTTGAAAGCCTTATTTAGGAAATAGACTCAATGATCCTTAGCCTATGATCCTTACCAAAAATTTCAGATATTTTAAGACTTAAGTTGGAAAAAAGCAAAATTAGATAAGTCTACTTACCCTTGTTAATTCGGGTATCTTCATATTTGAGCTTCTATTCTGTGCAAAATACATCTTTATAGATTTCAGGTATCGTATTTACATTTGATTTGTTTCTTTTTCAGAAAAATTTCAATTTCTTTGGACTCTACTCTATCGATTGGTACTTTTAGTATGTATATACAACAGGTACTTCATATACTAGCAGATGAACTTCTGGCAAGTGGAATCGTCACTTGATGAAAAACACGAACTCTTTTAATCTTTGAAGGTTTCTGTAATTAAAAAGATCAAAAAAAAAAAATTAGAAATATTTTCAAAAAATTACCAAAATTTTAGAATTTTTTACAGTTCTATAGATTCTATTCATTCGAGTCTCCTTAAAAATATTCCACATGAACCATTTGATTGTCGAAATTGTCAAAATCATCTCAATCTTATGCATTTTGACTGTTTTTTCAATGTAAAAGTCTATTTATACTCTAAAGTTCTGGTATTTTAAGGTCCTTAAATCACAAAATCTTAAAAGTTCTCTGATACTTTTTTTGGTCCTTAAATCACAAATTCAGTTTACCACAATCACAAAAATATCCAGAAGGAATATTCTACTACTCTGTAGATCTACAGATACTATCTACAGATACTTATAATTCGGTTACAAAAATTTAAAATTTATGTCAAAATCTTGGACTTTGAACTCGAAATGGTTTGAGAATTTGACAAAAGAGACAAAATATTTTAAGTAATTTGAAATACAACATTGTAAATATTTTTTTCAAAAATCGAAAAAAATCACAATTTTAAAAGATACTTGGAGATATTTTTAAAAATCAGGCTAGTTATGTGTACAACCAGGATTTTGGAGAGCAGATTAAACACTGAACTCTAAATGATTCCTATTTACATGCTGTACATATAACTAGTCATTTTAGGATAGAATTTTGTATATTTTATAATACTAGTATACCTACGTATCTATTTATCTTTAGTAGAAGCTTTTCTAGTTTCTTCTAAACTCTATAATATATTTCATATTACATAGTTCATACAAAGTACAAGATATTTAGTTAGAATAGAATACAGATACAGTTCTTACTATACTGTAGGTAATGTAGGTAATGTATATTGTACATTATTGTATAGGTAATAGGTATAGTAAGGTAAATGGCTTGTACACATGGCCATCATGAGACACGGGCCACGAGCCTCAAAATTCTCCCAATTTCAAAGTCAAAATATTCTCTGTACGCCAACGCTAAAATCACCAAGTAACGCAAAAGTAACACACAAACAAAATACATAGTGATCAGTTTACACGAGAAATAATAATGATTATTTGATATGTACCTACCTACTCTAGTAATTGTTTCTATTACATCAAATACCTACAATATAGACAGTAATAAAGGCCAAAAGATACAAAGGAAAAATATCAAAGAGCTAAAATAATCCAAGTCTAAAGATATCGAATATCAAGTCAAAAATTTTCAAGAATTTGATTCTTTGGATTTTGAAATTAAGAAAATTTTCGACTTTTTAAAGGTGTTTTAGAGCTCAGAATTTCAGTTTTTGAAAAAGTTTGCTAATTTATAAGGACTAGGATATAATCATTCTAGGACCAAATTTTGATATTTCAAACCTATATATACTCGTAATTATAAGGTTTGAAATCAATATGAAATCATGGTCTAAATTTCTTCAAATTGTCTCATGTTTCTTCTAAAAGATCGACTTTTTTGCTTTTTTCAATACTAAAAGTACCCTACTTATCCTTAGTATGAAATTTTGGAATTTTGACATTTTTTGGAATTGATATTTGATAGATATCAATTATATATTTTATAATTGTAAGATACTAAATAGTAGCTTACGAGTATAATTATCAAAATATTTTGGAAAATTACTGTACTTGTTGTGCTCGTTCTTATCTATGGACTTAAAATTTAAAATAAGTTCTAAAGTTCATATATTCTACTCAGATTTCTCAAATACTAGTAGTAATACATAGTACTATATTTATCTAGATAATTAACTCATTTTGATTTACTTGTACACAAGTAGTAGTACAAATATGAATAGTACTATATTTAGTATAAAGTATTAAGATATTTATTGGACTTTATCAAATAATATTACCCTAGTATTACAAGTCCAAACATAATATCTTATTTATATGTAAGTGACACGTTTTTGGAATTTTTTGAACCGGAAATGAACAATTTAGGTTTTTGATGATAGTGTCAGTACATGCATCACAAGTCAAGCTCGGAAAAAAAAATTATGATCTTCTGATATCTATTAAGATACAGTCAGTATCTTATTAACTTGTTACTAAATCTAAGTTTTTCATGAAATTATTATTATAATGATAGTTTGTAACAGCATTAAACAATGTATTTAATATACTTAAATGTACTCATGAGTAAGGTAAATGTATACTTAAAATTAACCCCAAAAAATTGAAGGTGAGGAAAGACATTTGCTTGGTTTTATTTCATTTTTTGTGTTATTTTTGGTTTATAAATTGTAAATGTGAACGACCCAACCAAAAGAAATTTATCTCTTGAAATCCAAAAAAATAATCATTTTTTAAACCACAAAAACTGAATTTATTTCACTCAATTGACTTGCATGCATTCACATTTTACCAAAATTTTGAAAAATAGGGGTAGATTAGGGATAGTTTGGATGGTTTTTGTAATTTGGAGAGCCTATTTTAGCCTGAATGGGTTTGCATTTTGATCTGAAATTTTTATATCTATATCTAGAGATACCCAAAGTATTCTCAAATTTGGACAAATGCCTATGCCTAACTATCCTTAATCTACCCCTATTGAGGAAAATTAGCTTTATTTGATTAGATATAGATGATTTCTAACTTCTACTAGGTGCTTATTTTACAAATATTCGTTAAATTTGACATAATTTTGAATATTTTAAAGATTTTTGAATTATCTCTCAGAAAGTATCTAATGTTAATGATACTCATATACTCGTATTTCATTACTGATATTTTGATGTTTGATAATTTTGATATCAAAATGTCAAATTTTTGCAGAATTTGCAATTTTAGTAGTAGGTACTTATATCAATACCAAAGTACTAGTAGCTAGATTAGTTAAAAATTTGACATATTTTAAAGATAAATGTATAACAGATTCCTATAAAATAATCAAAAATACCTATACATTGTTAGTATTAATTAACATTTAAAACTGCATGATAAACACAAATTTAAGACTTTTTTGACATTTCTCTAATCTCGTACTTATTACTATTTACTTTAATTATGTAGGTAATTATTTACAAATGAAAAACTGATGATTAAGTAACATTTCCATACAAGGATCAGAGTATCAGTATTCAGTATTTAAATATTTAATTATAAGAGTATGTAACTTTGAGGTCATTAATGAACTACATGATACTTTGGTATCTGGACTTGTGTAGAAACTGATTTAATTTAAAATTGCAAAGATAAGGATATTTACGAAATGGAATAATTTTTGGAATATTTTAAAACAATCTCGATACTCGTGTATCTATCCATACAAATGACCTTATTTCAAGCTTTTTATTTGCAAATTTCAAGAATTTTTTCAACTAAAAAAGACAAATTTAGATGGCTATTTCCCTAGAGGTGTGAAATACTGAAAATAAGGCCACTTTTCTTGTACAGATCACAATTAATCTGTATAAATATCGACTATCTATATAGCAATTTGCATGATAATTATGTTACCACCATTTATCTTTATTTTGATCCTTGTTACATTTCCTTGATGGGTTGTGAACAAACTTTTGAGATAATCTGATCTAAATTTACATATTTTACAAATGTGTATGAAAGTACTACATGATAAACACATTGGTAAAAAAGTAGGTTTTATAAATCAGATTATCACTGTACCTATACTACTAATATGATTATGATTATGCAAAATCTGACTTTTAAACTTAAACTCGAACTTTTGAGCCTTAAAAATCTCGGGATTTTTTTGCTTTTTTTAAGGCAAAAGGTTAGAAGAATGATCTGATTATCTAGATTGCTAAATCGCTAAATCAAGCAGATCAATCTCTTGTAAATGTAAATCTATGTACATAATTTATTTCTCAAAAATATCAAATCGAGTGATTCAGAAATCAAAAAGTTCAAAAAAAAAATTCAAAAGGCCATATAAGTAGTAAATCAAGTTATTATATTTCATTGCAAATCAAACTAAATACTGTGCAAAAAGTGTACATATTTGCCCAATGTCTAAAGATAAGATTAATGAAAATATATGAAAAAATTATGGACTTTCGAACGCTTCAACTTTTAGATTCATAAATATGGAATTTTGACTAAATTTTTAAAATTTCGACTTTTTGAGTTCCTTTTTATGATAATTTTCAAAAATATGACAAATTTGAAGGTATTCCAAGGGTCTAGAGTTCTGAATTTTCAAAAATTCTATCTAGTAGGTACTTGTATAAATGACCAAAGAACTTCCAAAACCTCAAGTTATTTGGTTTTTAAGATTAAGAATTAACATGCATTTTGACCCAATTTTTAACAAAAATTGATTTTTTGTCAAAAAATTTGGAAAAGTTCTTTAAATTTAAAAGGCACAAGATATGGTATAAAACCCTAAGGACCTTGTAAGTACCATTTATTTATGTAAGTTGTACCATTATTTATAATAGTATAACAGTTCAAGTGTCCTTATAACCAGTAGCTTGTTTCGATCCAAAAATAACGAAAAAAATTGTATTATCCCTAATATATGTACTATGTACTTAAAGCTTACACTTGTATAGAAGTGTATTACCATTACCATTTAAATAGATATAAATAAATATTTGTACATAGTACTCTAGTAAATACACATAATAATATGGATAAGTATCCTGGAATGTATATAATATAGGTATAGGCCTTTAGTGGAATGTATGGAGTTTTTGCTGACGAAATGGAAAAGTACAAAAAGCAAACAAAAGAACAAACCCATTTAAATAATCTATTACTACTAACTAGACTACATACATAAGTACAGAGTATTATCTTATATAGGTAATATGCTATATACTGATATCTAGCATTTAGTCTATACTATGTACTATATGCTCCATTATTATAATTTCTTAAACTTTCTGTTACTTATCTTATTAATATTATAGTACCCTACCTATACCTAAAACCATGTACTCTGTATCTCAAATTTTCAAATTTTAATACTATCATGATATTTCTCAAAAAATTTGGTCATTAGGGTCAAGTAAATCTCATCCAAAAACTCGATTTTACAGGTCAACTTTACCTATGATTCAATTGAAAATGTTTTCCAGCTTTCCAAACTATCCAAATTTCAAAATCCATGTCAAAACTATCCCTAATCTACCCCTACTTTTGCTCAATTATTCAAAGACTTACTGATTTTTGCATAATTTAGACCATTTTTAGAGACAGGATGTTTTTGATTTTGCCATTTTTAAAATAATTTCCTTATTCTTAATACGAGTACCCTACAATTGAAAAGTTGATTTAAATATCTAATTACAGATACAGACATGGATTGACTTTCGTAACAGTTAAACCAATGGTATAAGTACCTATTGGTATTGGTAACATAGATTTGTAAAGTTTTGAGACTTGTTGGTTTAAAATATATTAAAATTGTAATTAGATAATTTTTCTAAATGTACTTGAAATTAAATGAATGTAAATAGATAGTTAATTTGTTTACCAAGATTCGAGTAGGGATCACGTTTTTACGGGATGCTCTTACTATTGTATAATTGTACACTTGTATACATATACTCTTTAAAAGTAGTTAATTTTAATTTTTTATTTATTTTCATAATACTCAACAATAGTAATAGGTATAGATACAGGTGATAAGCCTAGGTAAAGATAAAATAATTACTATAAGTACTTACGCATACATTGTGTGGTTTACATAAAAAATTGTAAAATACTTTTATGTATAGGCAGGTTTAATTATAGGCAAAACCCTCAAAATATCTGGCAGGTTTATTTTTCAGTAAAATTATTCAAAATTTTTATGAATGATTTCATGCTAATTTAATTACATTTTGCACACAAATTATCTACATATTACTTGAGCTCTGAAAACGACCAAGTCATGCTTTAAAATTAGAAAAAATTTATAAAAAATCTCAATTTTTATGAGAAAAAAGTATCTTAGAATTAGTAATATGACAGTTTAGTAGAAAAATGACTTATTGACAAGATTCTAAACCTAATTATAAGCTAATTGTTGGCTTTTAATTCGTAATTTTTGAATTTTTTTTTGGTCTTTTAGAGGTTTTATAACACGTGAAAAATCAAAAGTTTGAAAGCTACTGATTCCTATAAAACTTGACTGATATTTACTATCTTGATATCCATATTTTATAAAATTTTAGGACTTGAAATTGTCCCAAATTATATACTAATCTTAAGTAATTTAGATAGGATACTAGAAATATCTCAAAAATTATTTAAACACGTGTTGAGGGACTGATTCTCATATCTAATATCAATTCTAATATCCCTATTCTCTATGTAAGCATAGAGAATTTTGAATGTAAATGATTTCAAGCCTATTTTACCATGCTGACTATTAGATGAATAAGTACATAAGTATTAGTGTATTTTTCAATTAGAAACACTCAATTCTAGAAATACTTGAAATTGAGACTAATAAGGCCAAACTTTGTCCAAATTTTGGCAAAAAAAAGGTCTGAAATTTTTAAGGCAAGTGTAAAATTGTTAAAATAGATATTTAAGTGATAAGATCGATTTTAAAATTGCAAGATTCTGCCAGGGTGTAAATACACTATTTACCCGTGTATTTACCCATGAGTTTTGCAAAATAAAAATCGATTGACCCACAAAATCCTACATAATGTTCCCATGATATTGCTCAATGTATAAGTATGTATATAATGGACACCCACACAGAAATACATTTGCAATGTAATGTACTATACTGTAGACTGTAGTATGGACTATAGTACCGAACAAAGTCTCAAAAATATTCGGATTTCAATTCGGAAACTCAATTTCTCAATCTCCGGCCTGGTTCGGCGTAAACAACTCTTTTTTTTATGAATTGCGAAATCTCAATCTCATACTACCCCCGATGGCCTTGTACATTTTACACTTGAACCACCTCGAAAATATCAAAAATTGTATAAAATCATACAAAATTCACTAAAAATGACCCAATTTCTAAAGTTCCTATCATCTTTCAAAATGTTTTCAGTTAAAATTTCTCGTTCAAAGCATATTTTGATCCTTAAAACTTGTAATTTTCTGGATTTTTAGCTTAAAATTCTCAAAATCTTATAGATACTTGTATCCTAATACCTAATCAAAACATTACAAAATTCAAAATACTCGTATTTTGGTCTTTTATTAGCATTTTTTGGCCTAGAATAAGCTTTCAATTTCGAGTAATCCTATAAAGATATGCCCAAAATAAATACAAATATTGACCCAAACAATCGGCCATTTTACAACTTGCTCTACTGCTATCTAAGGTAATTAAATGCACTTGTAACAGAGTATAGATACTATGTAATTATAAGTACAAATAGTACCTACAGTAGTATATGAATATGAATATGATTTTTTGGCAAAAAGGTTCAAGTAGGCGTACACGACAGTATAAATATGAAGGATTTTATCGATCAGTCTATTTCCATTTTGGATTTTCGTGGTAATAAAATCATGTATATTTTAAGCATACCTACATTCATACTTATCATACATTCGTGTATAATAAAAGACAATAAATACATTTAGATTATAATATGTAATCTTACCTACCTGAATTTGCAAAGTTGCAAAAAAATATTGGCTCAAAATACTCGTATATATATAGGGTACTAAATATACTTGCTTTTTTGCTCATTTATAAGAGCAAATGTACATGATTTTATACACTTTTTTGGCTCATCTAAATATGCGTTTATTTTGTATATTGTTGCATTTTGTACATTGTTACAAATAAGGCTAATTTGTATACTTGTTTTCGAGCTCAGTTCATTTAGGGGGTAAACGAGATTCTTGTGTGTATTTTAATTGGGGAAAAAAAACGAGTTTTTTTGCACTACCTTATATTCTGTAGATTGTAAAAAGTTGGCATTTTCTTGCTTACCTAAATATAATTCTTGCTAATTAGACGAATATTTAATTACCTAATATAATGATAATCTAGATTATAGTTTATGATGGGAACAATCAGATTATACTGGTACATATAGTAGAATTACAATTACAATAGGCAGTATATAGTCTGATACTTATAGTAAGTAGCCGCAGGTGGGCTCAAGTTTTAGTTTTATGTTTCCTTTTTGTTTCAAAAAATTATTTTTTTGAATAATTAATTAGGTCTTTATTGATTTTAAGATTACAATATCATTTACCTACCTACCTATATTACATAAATATAATATCTAGTTATGAAAAGCTCCATATTTTTCAAAATTTTTAGCCAAAAGTGGCTAAAGAATTGTCAATTTAAGAGACTTTCAGTTGACCTATAGAGGTCTAAAATTTTCTTGAAAGTTGTGCTATAATATGACCTACCTATCTAGATAGAATTGATAGATACTTATATTCAAAAGATCCTTTTTTTTACAATTCGATCGTAATAAATCAAGACTTATTTTGAAATTTCGAGCTTTAATAATAGAAATACCAACCAACCTACCTATACTTACTAAAAGCACTTTGAATTTTATTAGAAATATTTTGCTTATTAAACCCCTTCCTGCGAGTAAATTTAATAAACAAAATCCAATTTAAATCCAAAATTCTTTGTTATTTCCTCCGTTTACTAATGGTAAGACTTTTTCAGAAATTTTTAAGACTTTTTTGAGTGCTTTTTCTTTAAAAAAACAAACTTTGATATTTAATTGAATTTGCCCTTTATATCCATTTGGTCTTATGGATTTATTAAGATAAAATATTATGATTTTTATTATTAAATACGAGAAGTAGTAGGTAGATGCTCGTATAGAGTTTAAGCAGGATGTATTTTTATTTATCATTAGTCAAGAAGTCTCTTTAGTAGTCAATTTAAAGGTAAAATGCCAATTACTCGAGCTCTAAATGTAAGATCATAAGATAGGTCTCTATGATACGGACAAATACGTCAAGATATCCTGGAACTTTCTCCATATAATAAGAGAGAAAATTACATGAAAAAAAGTCCTTTATTTTATTCCTATTTATTTTCTGTATCTTTGATCCTTAGTACTAGTAGGGTACTAATAATAAGGACTCCAGTATTTAATATTTAGCTCGAGTACTTAATTGTAATCTACCGAACAAGAAATATTCGGATTTTGCATCTGATGAAAGCTCTGAATAAAGCTTAAAGAACTGATTAAATTGTACAATAAATGTATTAAGACCTATTATTAATCTTTAGTTCTAACTATTTTTTTACAAAGTTACAGCTTCATTTCTATATAAAGTACTCAGAAATATACTAAATTTGAAATTTGCAAGTTTAGTCATCAATTTCAGAACATTTTGATCTTGGGATTCTTAAAAAAGTTCAAGATTTTGAGTCGATTTTCAAAAATCTGCTCAAATTTTTGGTGTTTTTTTTGAGAACTTTATAAATTTTGAGTGTATAGTACCTAGATACTATACTACTAGGTACTAGGACTGGACAATCAGACTATGTGTGTACTTTATAGAGAAATTCTAACGAGGTAATTATCGAGTTATTATTATTATGAACTATTATGGTAGAACTATTTATTTGGTATCATAGCAAAAAAGAAAATGTAATCCGGTAATTTTCCACTGGGATAATTGAACCCTTTTTTC
>JAQIXA010004169.1:0-11980 GCA_034699045.1 Nanhermannia cf. coronata Gr-Ori-00579 | reverse complement strand
TATTATAATGGTTATGGTAGGTTAATTTCTAATTTTCAGAAGTTTTTATTTGTATTTATTTTTATCGGTCCATAGGTATAAGAATGTTATTATATAGGGCCTATAGAATAGGTATACTTTCATTAATTTAAAAATGTAAAAACATTATATAAACAGATGCCTATTTAAGTTTACTCAAATATTAATATTAGAATTGTCTTAAAATGGGAAATTTGGAAGTTGTAATAGTAATATGTTAAAGAACGACACAATTAATTGTATTAATTAAGCAAAATTGAATACTTATTTAAAATTAAATCTATCTTCTATTAGTATAACCTTTTTTTCAGGCGATTTTAAAGCTATTAGGTAGGTAATGTATGATTTCTTAATTAATTCTATATTTTATTGTAATTTGATTAAAAAATATTTTTTAAAAGGGACAAAAATTATATGTACCATATTTTGAAATTTTGAATGCTTGTAAAATAATAAATGGATTATATTTTTCATAAATATACCTATAAATTCATACATAACGAATCCAATGATCATTGATCTATTAAAATTATTTTACATTTTGTGTGATTTTTTTAACTTAACTTCATAGTATTACAGTAGTACTGGCATTTTTGGAACGAAAGGAAAGGCCAAACTCCAAGGTCAGATTTTTTTATTCAGATATTTTATTCAGACCTTTTTAAACTTGAGATGCAGAATGCATACTGGTAGATATGAGGAGTCAAAATAATATAGATATTATGATACGAATAAGATATAAGAATTGAAATTATATTGATATATCTAATAGGTAAGGTATATAAATTTCAATTTTAAATTTCTTGTTAATCATAATAGGTAATTTGTTAAAGTCAGCTTATAAACGTTTAAATTACCTAATTGAATACAATTTGACAAAAAAGTCTGTGCACATGTACATAATAGGCAAACTAATTGTTATTCGCTTCGCAATTACACCGCAAAAAATTATCTCGATAAAAAAACTTGCTTTTTTGTATTGAAAACAAGATTTACTTATGTACTACTTAAAGGTTTACCCATCATTTTTTATGTTTACTAGAATATATCCTTTACTTATTATCCTGTAGATAATCATATTATACACTACATTATACCCATAAGTTTAAAAATTTAGCTAATGTAATTCTACTACAATACAATTGTATCTAATGTAATGCTGTTACATTACAAGTCTCAAGTTCAAGTCACAAGCGGTGTAGTGCATCCATTTTTAAAATGTGTCCATAAATTATTTAGTTAAGGTAGTTAAGTTTGCACAGATACATTTATTTTGAAGTTTTCAAAACTCATTTTGATCTAAAAATGGAATTGATAAGTCCACTTTTTCTACTAATTGTTCTATTTCTATTCAGTGTCTATTTTCTATTTAAAAATGTTCACAATAAAAATAAACTACCCAAGAATTTTCCGCCAGGTATGTTCAAAATTAAAATTTTAATTAAAAAAAGTTTTAGTTTAATAATTATTTAGTACTTACGATTAGCTAGTTCAGTAATTAATAATATGCACCTGTACATTACTTTTCAGGACCTCGAAGTTATATTCCATTACTTGGGTATGAAATGAATGAAATACTTTTGCCTAATTTTTGAATGAAATTAACAGAAATTATTCATTTTAGTGGGATGTTACAAACAGGACGTGAACCTCACATACTCTTTTTGAAATTAAGAAAAAAATGGGGCGACATTTTTGCATTCGATATGGGTCCTAAACGGTAAAGTTTTGATTTTTTAAAATAAAATGTATAGGTATTAGGTACCTATAAATGGGCCAAATATAATATATGTAAAAGTATAATGGGACATTTTTTTATTTTTAGGGTTGTCACGATTAATAATTACAAGATTATGAAAGAAGCACTAATCAGATCTGAATTTAATGGTCGTATTAATAATCGATCATTTTTACTAAAAATGGCTAATGAGGAACCTCATGGTGTCCTTTTGAATCAAGGGCAAGTAAGTTAAATTAAATTAAAAAATACATGAGCAAGCTTACACTAACTAGAATACTAGTTACCTACTTATATTTTTATAATTTTCAAAGGCTTGGGCTGAACAGAGAAAGTTTGTGATCAAAAATTTGCATGATTGTGGTTTTGGAACCAGATCCATGGAGCAATTAATTGAGGTAGAGGCCAATGAACTGATTGAAATTTTTCGGAAGTCAAACGGTCAAAGTTTTCTCATAAAAAACGAATTTAATATGGCAGCTGCTGGGTCCCTACTTTCAATTGTGGCAGGTAAAAGATATGGTCAAACTGATCCTGGATTTATGGAATTATTCAGAAGAATGACAGAGTAAGATAGTTTCAAATTTTCTAATTAATAAGTGTGTCAATTAATATTAATTATCATTAATTTTTAGAGATTTTGAATTGGTTTTGGTTCTATATTTCTATCCATGGATGTTCAAAATAGCTGAGTGGTGGCCATCATTTTTAATGGGAAAAGTTACAAAATACATCGAAAATAGTAAATGGGCTTTGGATTTCATGGAAAAAGAAATTGAACAACATAGAAAAACTTATAATGAAAATTTTGAACGTGATTTTATAGACAAATATTTAACAAAAATTAAGAATGAACAAGATTCAAAATCGAGTTTTTATCAAAAAGAAGGGGGTAAAATTTATAATCCATATCTTATAAAAAACCATTTTTAATCATTTTTTATTAATATAATTTTATTCTAGAATTGAATTTGAACACAGTAGTCCACGATTTTTTTCTGGCAGGTAATTTATATACATGCGTGCCTATATGAATAGAGTTCAAATTGTTGCATGTTTCAAATAGATCTTTATTTCAGAGATGACTTTTCTTAAATCATTTTTTAGGATCTGAAACTGTAAGTTCAAGTCTCAATTGGTGTATTCATTTACTTGCAATTCATCCACAAGTTCAAGAAAAAGTTTTCAGGGAAATCGAAAATATTGTCGGACTTTCTAGAAAGACTTCATTACTTGACAGAAATTCGTAAGAAAATAACTTACTACGAGTATATCTGTATTATACTTTGTGCTAAAGAAACTTTAAGTTTTTTAAACACGTATTTTTAGACTACCATATACAGAAGCATTCATTAATGAAATGCTTAGGTTTGCAGCTGTAATCCCTGTTATTCCTCATAATACCACGATGGACATCAAAAACTTCCATGGATTCGATATACCAGAAGGAACAATGGTGTTTTTCAACATATATGCTTGCCTGCATGACCCAGATTACTGGACAAAGCCTGAAGAATTCAATCCTGATAGATTTCTTTCTAAAGATGGCCAAAAAATTGTGAAACACGAACCATTTTTTCCATTTTTTACAGGTAAACTTTAACTTTACAATAAATATTTTGAAAATTACTAATCTAATGATACTACCTACATAAATTCCCAAAAAAAGGCAAACGCACATGTATTGGAGAATCACTTGCAAAGTAAGCAAATTGATAAATATTTTTAATTTTTACAAAAAACTTATTAAATATGTGCAATTTTTATAGGGATACAATTTTCCTTTTTATATCAACACTTGTTCAAAACTTTAAAATAATTCCCGATCCTTCAAGAAAAACACCTGATAAAGTTCAAAGTTTTTGTGGTGCTGCTAATATGCCCATTTCATTTCCGTTAGTTTTTCAAGTTCGACAGGATGATTAATGTAAAAATCTAGACCTAATACACTATTACTGATTAATCTCAATTTATGCAAATTATGGTAGCTCAGTAATTGTGAACAATCATGTCATTGTTTTGAATTTTGAATAATAAATTGAGTTTTTACTACTACAAAGTAGATAAATCGAGAAATTTTTTATAGACTTTAATACCCTTTAAAAATATTTCTAAAATACCCTATATAAAACTTATGAAAGATTTGAGTTGCCTTTAGAACTTTTGAGCGAAGTCTTTCAATTTTTAAATCAGTAAAGAGTAAATTATTACTTGAAATCATGTTTATCAATTTATTTTAATTCCAGTTTTTACAAATAAAAAGTGAACTAAAGATTCAATAATGAGAATCACAAATGATAGAAAATATGAGGCAAAAATTATGGCAAAAGCTGAGAAAACATCTTGCCATTGAAGTATTACAAATAGTGGTTTCATCTCACCACAAATTGGCGTAAAAGTTTGGCGAAATTCTCTATTATATTTCTTTAAGAGCCCATGTTCATACATTTTAATTACTCTAAAATTAAAAATTTAGCATTTTAAAGTATTTTTACTACTTATGTTTAAATAGTAGTACATAATCGATTCTTACTTATGATTGAAATGTTCTTTATAAGGCGAGTTTTTCGGTAGAAAAATACCTAAAATTACAAAAAAACTCCGAAATCAATTTTATTTGGTATAATAATTAGTTCAATTAATCCAAATATGGAATTTTATATCAGAACCAAAATTAAATGGATTGACTTAATTATTTTTTAACATTTTTACCTCTTGGAATCGGATAAGCAATTTGGAACCATCGGATTGAATTACAAATAAAAGAGTCTGAAATATTTTCAATTTTTTTGACAGCCAGGAAAAAACTGTGTCTATAAACAATCATTGCAACTTTTCCATTTAAAACAGCTTGGGTACCAGATGGGACAGTTAATTGTGAATTTGACCGATTTCCAACTTTTACCCTTAAATGGCGATATTTTTCCCGTTCTTCAGGACTCCAACTTCCATTCTAGAAAAGTTCAAGACCAGTTTAAAAGGTAATTAGTGTAGAGTTAGATGATTTTAAAAAAATTAATTTACATCAATAAATAACTGCCTAGCACCAGAACTATCCTTATCAAATGAAAAGTCAATATTTGAGTCAATTAAATCATCGATTGATTTGATCGGTGGGGATCGATTTGTAAAAATGGACACCAAAATAGCTCCATAATAAATGTACACAATCATGCCGAAAAGATAAGCTGTTATAAAAGTTACTCTCATTTGAAACCCATTTGGTTTTTTATGCCATGCTGAAAATAAAAAAATTTAGGTTAAAATCTGCTGCATTATAAAATTAGCAATTTTTTATGGTATTTGGAGACACATTTTTGACAAATAACCGCAAACGTCCAGATGTCCGCTTCATTTTGTAAAAATTGGTCAGACTTATGATCAATTCCAGTCGATCGATATACTAGGGTAATCAGCTTTATCAGGGTAAATATAATTAGCAGAATAACTATAATCGATATCCAAATGTCATTCTCAAATGGCGAATAAAATATATCTCTGACTGAAGTCGTTTCAGGCTGTCGGAAAAATATGTAGAAACTGAATTCAAATAAAAATATCAAGTACAAAATATTAGTACCCTACCTATATAATATAATGCACTTTTATTCAAAATTAGTTTTTCAGGGTAAATTAGGGATAATTTTGAAATTATTTTATTTGGACAGCCTGCGTTTTCGTCAGAAGTCTGATATGTCTGAAGTGAACTAGTGGCCTGAAATTGTTATATCTATCATAGATACCCAAAGTATTTTCTAACAAATTTCAGGTTAAAATGCAATTAAAAAGTTCGTCCGAAAACAGGCTATACAAATTTCAAAAATGTTTCTAAACAAGCTTTAATCAACCCTTAATTTATTGTCTTACAATTGTTGATAAGTTTGTAGCAAAAATTGTAAAGAATTTGCTCGATAGCTCAGCATATTAGAGAGACCGAAATTCAGATCAGCTCGATTTTCCAAAACATCGCTTGCAATCCCGACCCATTTATTTGACCTTATTGCCGCACAATCGTTTGCATATATCAATGAATACCTAAATAGTTAAATAGTTAACACGTTAAGTACCTAAAGCCTTAAAATGACTTTAACAGGCACTTACTCAAAATTTAGAGAATATTGACAATCTTTTAAAATATTTAAAGCCATTCCTGAGACCATTTTTGGAGGATTTGAGGTATCAAAACGGATTTCATCGATTATATTCGGTTCCTAAAATTTCAAATAGTGCATATTACGACTCATATACAGTATAGATTCAAAATTTCTTTAAAATATACCGGTACTGTGATTCTTAAACTTGTATTTTGTAGACTTTTCCTTGATGAAATTTTATTTCCAAAATTCTTATAACTTATTTGATCAAATATGATTGAACCATTTGGTAATGCATAGATTTGGAACCAATTGTTTGAACTTGAAATATAAATTGAGGTGTCGAATCGAAATTTTAGTAAATTTTGCATTACATTTGCTATATTTAAAGTATCTGAATTCTCAAAAAATATAAAATAATCAGGAGTTCTTTTCAAGAGATCGGTTCTGAATTTTGTTGAATTTTCTAAACTTGAAATCTTTAAAATATTAAGTGATAATTTAGATTAGACATGACATAATTGAGTTCTTTAACTGACTTACAATTTGAAGACTTTGAATAATTTCATCGAGTTTATAGAAATAAAACAAAATTTTGATATCCATTTGTTGATTTTCTACAATTAATTTTTCTAAAGCTGAGAAAGTTGAATTTTTTTCAAAACATTTTGTAGCTTTTACAATTTCATTAAGAATTATACGAGGTGATATTGTTGCATTAAAACAAGATTGGAATAAAACAACATGCAAGTTTAAGTCTATACCAGTTTGTTCAAGTTGTTGAAAAAAAAATTCAAAATTTTGATCTGAATCAATTTTTAACTCAACATGTAAACTTATGATAAGTAACAAGAAAAAATTTCTCAAAAATAGTTTTGAAAAAAGCATTTTTTATCTTTTTTTATGATCTAAATGCTTTTCTAAAATGATTGAAATATCAAACGAGCATAATATGTTGATATTTAGGTAAAAATACAAAAATGGGAAATATTTTTATCGTTATTCGCAATTTTAACCTACCCTATATTTATTAAAGTAATGGTAAGTCAATATTTGATTTTGAAAGATTTTATCAATCACAATTATGTATTTCAATCATTTTTATTATACTTCTGTATACTGCTTGTAGACACTATTTTACATAGATGAAATTGAATTATGCAGTTCTGAAAAATCAGTTTAAAATGTTAAATAAAGACCTAAATATATCTCAAAATATCAAATAAACGATATTTCATGAATTTATGTATACCTACATACATATTATGTAACAATTATGGTACATTGCATGCGATTATGATCAATATTATGATTAATTATGTATGTATTATGATGCTGATGGTCAATTCAATTTAGCATTTATATTTCTAATTCATGGGAAATAAATCTTTAGATAAAATGTGTATGTAATAGGTATTATTTAGTTTCTGAAATATCAAAAATTCTAGATCAATTTTAGTATAGATAGGCAGGTATTAGATAGGCAGTCATATCAATAATGTCAAAAACGAGCTCTAAAATCTCGCTTTTGGTGCTTTCGATAGCTCAAATAAGTAATGGGCCCTTAAAGAAATGAAAGAAACGGGAGAGACTTTATATTTTAGAAGTAATTTGAGATGCAAAGATTTTAAAGGAAAAGAATCCTATCCTAGTCTGCTAGGATACTGCTGGACAGGGAATGAAGTGAGGCTTTTTTTACCAAAAAAGTCTCACAAAAACTCGCAAAAAGTATGACAAAAAGCTAGAAAAGGTAGGATTTTCTATTTACAAAACAAAATACTAATAGGTAGGTAAACATAAAACATATAGGTAAATAAGAATCGCGAGATTCTTACAATATACTCGTATTATTTTGTTAATTCTAATTCTAATGATAAAATTACGAGTAGTTATAATTTAATGAGCTATGTATACTAGGAAAAGGTTTCCTACTTACTTTAGGTTATTTATAAATAATATTAGTAGCATAACTACATTGTGAATATAAATAAGTACTTAGGTACATAGTATTTAACATTTGTGCATCAGATTCTTATGTCAGATTCTTAAACATGTTATCTGGTATGTATTCATGACACTGTAGGTGTATACATTTATACAAAGGTAAGTAGGTAATGGATGATGCAATAAAATATATTTAAATAAAAAAATTGTATTTATAATGAGCTTATTTAATATATACAGTTTGTTGGAATTTATAATTTATTGATTTAATATAGGTACCCTACATCTACATTAATACCTATCTGTATCTGTGGTATAGTTATACACGGTACATAGTATTTATATTAGGAAATGCATAGCCTTAAAATAAAATGAATGGCAAGGTGTTTCGTTAAAGCTTTATTGCTATTTGAAATTGAAATTAAATCCAGTTTAGAGCTTCTACTAATGTTTTGATATGAAGTATTTTACTATAAATACAATGAATGAATTTCAAAAAGCTTCTCTGTCTATTCTGTATCTGTATTCTGTAGTTCATACCTAAATTAAGATTTAAACAAAAAATCTTGAAATAATGTACAGTATCAATTCTACCCGTGGGGTTTTATGGCGAAGAAGATGTGACCCTCAATTACAATCCGAATTCAAACCTGAAAAAGAATTCTCAAGTAAAAAAAGTAAATTAGATCTTGAAACAGATAAATTTATCAAATTTGAATCTGTAGAAATTGCTAAAAGTGATAATTTCAAGATTTTAAATAATTTTTGTCAAATTGAATACAAGTGTAACAGGATACCATTAGTTTTAACCTATTGTACTGAAAGTTCAGAATCAGAAGCTGGACAGTTTGGAGGAAAAGAGTGGGTTAGTACATGTCTACAAATTAAATGTTTAGAGTTCAAAATGGGACAAATTTTAAAAGCCAAAAATAATGCAAGTATAATTTTAACTAATTTGAATTTGCAAATCAATTTGGAATCGAGTGAATATATTGATATAGGTAAGGTAATTTTTTTAGTAAAATATGAATAAGTAAAATAATATAGGGTACTCGAATATAAAGTAGATTTTCGATTATTTCGGTTTATATTTTTGAATTTTTAAAAATAGTGTCCAGCAAATAAATTTATTTATTTATTTAGTTAAAAGTCCCAAAGATGTACCAATAATCATTTTGATTCCGACCAGTGCAATAAAATTTGCAAAAATCGAAGAAAATTTTGAAAATATGAAGATTAAGAAGTTTCTCTTTGAATTGAATGCTGAAAGAATTTTGAAAATAGAAAATCTTCATCTGACAGAGAATACAGATATTTCAGGACAAACTATCGAATTTTCAACTGATCAAGAGCTCACTGAGAATTTTAAATTAACACTATTTGATATTTTCGGACATAAATTAGAAATTTTATCTAAAAGTGTAAAAAATATTAAAGAAATTATTCCATCAGAAAATAATTCAAAATTTGAGATTCAAGTTCAAGATAAGAAATCAAATCCTAATATTTCCTCAAAAATTCTAATTAGAAATGAAATCAAGGATGAGATTGAGACTGATGAAATAATCAACAATCCTAGTCCTAAAAACCAGATTCAAAATTCTCAAATTGTTCAAAATGCAAATGAAAAACAAGTTGAAGCTTTTCCAAATCTTAAAATTTTGGATAAAAATCTAGATATTGGAATTATTGCAAAGAAAGAAATTTTGAGTACACAAGATATCCCAAAAGCCCAACAGAGACAGAAGGCTGAAATGGAAGGCAAAATTGAAAATTTTCCAAAAAATTCTCAACTCGTCATAGAATCAAAAAATGTAGAATTAGTATCAACCAAAATTCCAGTAAGAATTTCAAATTCTGAAGAAAGACTAAAAAGTTTACAAATCAAATGTAATGCTTTAAAGAGAGGATCATATTTAGCAGCAATACTTCAAGGAAATGAAAAAATTCAAGAAAATATGGATTTCACCATCACACAGGACAAAATTAATTTTGAGTTTAAGACTTTGGATCCAAGTATGTAAATAAATAAATATATTTCAGCCTGAAAGCCCAAATCTTAATCTCGATATAATTCAATCTTGACAAGTACAGTAGTATAATAATAAAACTAAAACTGAGGCTAAATTTAAGGTTTTCAGAACTGAATTACTGAAATAAACATGATTAATTTTCCTATTTTTGGAAATTATCTCTATCTATGCAAGTACATTCTCGTAATCTATAAGTTATTCTGATTTATATTTTCAGATGCAAAATACAAATTGATCAAGTTTGAAATATTATCAAGCTCAATAAAAAACGTGAAAGTTTACGAGGCACCAAATAATCTACTTATTTTTAATTTGGACCAATTTGGAAACCAAATAATTTCTCAAATATTTAAATCCGAATCTAAGGACTCTTCTACTACAACTAATAGTAGTTTTGAAGGTAAAAATTACAAAATATTTTTGCTTAATTTAATAAATAATACTGAGAAATACCTAAATACTTTTTTAATGAATTTTTAGGCAATATTGAAAACAGCATCAATTTGAAAATATTTTCAAGAGATCAGCTTGATTTTATAAAAATTAGTAAAATATTTGGCCCAAAAGTGATTATTATTTATAAAAATGTACATTGTTGAAGGAAATGAATTGAAAATTTAGATGGGTAATTTTAATTTAACTTTTTTATATAGATTTCTTATTAAAAAATGTATTTATATTTCACAATTATTTATTTTAAAAATGTTAAAAAAATAATTTTTAAAAATGAAAAATAAAATAATTCTCTCATCAAAGATACAACGAGTATAAGTTGGTATAAAGATTTAGATATCCAAAAATCCGATTTTAATCATTTTATCAAAAAACTTTGCTAATCATAGAACATAGACATAAATAGCATTATCGTTATTAATTTAATTCAAAATACGAGTATTAGCTTTAAAATTTAGTTTGTCCTCAATTTTACAAGTAGAATTAAGGTAAATATTCAATATCTAGATATCCATATTATTCTGTAGCTTGTTTTCTAGATTTCTTTAATTTATATCTTGATTTTCCCAAATGAACACTTGAAATATGACTTTTTAAATAATATTTGAGGGCAAAACTTTTGTCACAATTTGCATAATTGCATACAAATGGCTTTAGGCCAGAATGAACAGCTTGAATATGATCTATTACATTAGCATTTCTTTTAAATTTTAACTTGCAATCGGGGAATTTACAGCTAAATTCTCCGATTTTTAAATGTACAGATTTGTGTTGAATTAGGATGGGTAAGCTGGTGAAAACACGATTACAATCTTTATCTTTACAGATATATTTCTTTGGATTTGGATTTGAAACAGCAGGTGGGAAATCTTCAGGCTTGAATTGTTCAGGATGATGTTTCTTTACATGATACCCAAAATTAGCTTTTAAAGCAAATACTTTATTACAATTTTCTGCTGAACATTTGTATGGTCGATATCCTTCATGTGTAAATCGAATGTGTTTTTTTAAATTATCAGGTAATTTACTATCAGAAAAAACCTTAATTTGCTTTTTACATATAAGACATTCTCTCATACTGGTTCTTCTTATCCTCGGCCTTTTTACTCTCGGTTCATTGCTTGTTACCCTTTTCTTTGCAATTTTTTTATCCTTCTTAATACTGCTTTTATGGTAATGGATCATGTGAATATTTAATGAATTTTGAGAAATAAACCCCCTTTTACAATTGTCATCAAAAGTACATTTAAATGGTCCTTGGTTAATTTCAGAATGTTGATATTTGATGTGTCTGATTTTTTCATGTTCCCATCGGAAGGCCTGAGTTCGAGTACATCCATCAACTTCACATTTAAATCGACGATCTCGATGAATCGAATAAATATGCTTTTTTAACGAGTCTTCGGTTTTCAGAATGATTCCACAAGTAGGACAAATCCTTTCCAAAGATTTCGGGTCAGTCGAATGAACAGATAGAATATGTTTTCCGAGCGTTGTTGCAGAATGAAAATGCTTTTGACAATGAGGACATTCTTTGTTTTTTATTTTTTGATGCACACGTTTTACATGTAGGTTCATATCATGTACACTAGAAAATAATTTCCCACAATTAGTGCAAAGAATATCTTTAATTTTCAAGCATCGTTTTGTATGCAATGCTAATCCTGCTGGTGTTGAAATCCTCAATTTACAATGTTCAC